>CAJNDT010005956.1:0-57500 GCA_905221615.1 Symbiodinium sp. CCMP2592
ATATTCAAAAATAACGAAAATATAATTTTCAATATACGCTATTTTAAAATACCAATAAATATTTCCGTCTAAAAAGATTAAAATCAAGAAATTCTAAAATCCATAAACCCGCCCTGCATAATGATCTTAAATAAAAACCGCACCCACTATGAGAATAAGATATCAATCTCCTTGAAAGAAATTACGACTATCGGCTCCATCACATGCGCGCACGAAGAAACATCTTAGGATCAGACAAATTTTTTCCGATCGAATAGAATAGACGATCGCTAAAATCGGGCTTCACCCCAAATATATCTTCAAAGTTAAGAATCAAATAAAAGAATATGAGTGTTAAAAATATAAAACATCCGTTTTAAATACTCGAAAATATTCGAAAATCCTCCAAGTTACCTACAAGTTTTCGCGCAAAACCCTCCCTAAGGCCCCGAGCCCCACCCCATCCGTGAAAGCGCCTTACGAGACCTCCGAAAAGCCGTTCTACTACCTAAGAATCGAAATTTATCTTTAGGCACCAACACCTCGTAACCCCGAAATCTATCCTCAGAGAGAATTTAAGACGTTTATCCTCCTTACCCAATAAATCACCCGCCGAATAGACATTCCCTGAGAGCGTATTATCTTCAATTTAGAAATATTCCCTACCTAAGTAAGCGGAATGCGTGCTATCCTCCAAAGTAGAACTAGTATAGAAGTAACTTCCCGCCTAAGTAAGCGGAAAGCGAGATACCCTCCAAAAAAAGAGTGCAATACGCCTCCAACAGAGATGACTTCAATATCAAACCGCTGCCAGACCAACCTACTCAGCAATTGCGAAAAGTTCCTCCAAAAAATTGTTGTTGCTGTTGCTACTATTGCCGTTAATATTGCCGTCGCTATTACTGTTGCTGTTACTGCTGCTACTATTATTGCTTCTACGGTGGTGTTTATTGTTTTTGGTTCCGACACGACATAAACGCGCAAAGCCGACACGCAGTTTGCATCTACTTTTACGACATTTCCTACACTCGCAGTGCCTACGACATCGATTCGTTGCGGTGACGGTACTGCTGCAGCCGCTGTTGTTATGGGTTGTAGTGCAGCCGCTGTTGTGTTGGTGGTTGTTATTATTGCCGGTGTTGCTGTTGCTGCTGCTGCTGCTGATGCTGCTGTTGTTGTTGCTGTTGTTGCTGCTGCTCTTTGAACTGTTGTTGCTTCGACGTGGACGTAAGCACGATAAAACCGATATGCCGCTTGTATTGTTTTTTACAGCAACTCCTGCACTCGAAGTGCCGAAAACATCGGTGTGGCCGCTGTTTCCTGCATCATGTTGAGGCCTTATCAAATAAATTGGGGGGGCCATTTTGTTGAAATATCAAGGGAACGACGCGGTCTGGTGCAAGACCGGGGTAACACTACTAACGTAGTAGAAACGAAAGCCTAGCAAGCTAGCCTTCGTGATTATCAAGAGACAGGGACGTTACCGTTGAAAGATGGAACAGTCATACAGAAAAGGCCAGGTGCGGATCTTGGCAGGGGGGGAAGTATATACGATTAAATGTTGTGTTCCTATCATAACATTGTAACTTTAAGCTTCAAAGCTATGTTTTGATTTCGTAAATAAAACCAACATCTAAAAAGAGTTGATTCATCTTCGACATGAAATATCCTATCGTTTTGTTTGGTTCCGAGGTGCCCGACTTTAGACATGACTACAAACCTTGAATTCCAACCCAACCCGATTAACATTGCTGGAGCTCTGTGTTAGCTCCGGCATTGTCTACTTCTTTCTGACGAACAGTCTTGAAGACGCTAGCAACAGCTAGCTCTGCAAGCGGGATGCAAAGAGGCAACTGCAGCAGATGGCGGACCAGTGTTTTTCACTTCTTAATCAAGAAGTCGTCGTCCGAATCGTCGCCGAACAAGGATGCCCTGGAACGCTTGCTGGATCAGCATAAGCAAGCTTCGGCAAATTAGCACAAGGAGTGATCACACATGCAACAATGGACGGCAAGTGCATATCTTTTCTGGGCTCCTGATTGTGGCGTTTGCAGCTGCCAGCAGCATTGACAATACGCACAGACGCAGCTATACCAACGCTGTGAACACTCACACTCACGGCCAGCATCCTCCACACTGAGGACGAAGAAGCAAGTGTTTGGACAGGACAGCGATGTTCGCAAATACGACGAAAACATCAGGCGGCTGAGATTTGTCTTATGTCCGGCTTGGTCTGAAGAGCTTCTTCCTCTTGACAGCGAGGACACCGGCAAACAAAACCCCAGTTGTCCAACAAATGCCTCTGGCGTTGATGGAATTTTTGCTCAGAAAAGCCGGTTTCCCATCCTCCGTAGCACAGGAAGATCTCTTCCTGCACGCGTGAGAAGTCAGTGGGACTGCATATCATATGGCACGACAGTACAAGCACCATCTTCACCCGTCAGCACAAGCAACTGCTGAAGATTTTGGTGCACAAGCGAGACATGTAGCATGTCGTGGAACCACGACTGCAACCGACAGCAGAACTTTCCCTATGTTTCGCGTATGGTGTTGACCGGACGACCGGACCGCAACCAGGCCCCCCCCGGTCGCCTAGTCACCCGTTCGGCCCGGTCACCGGTCGTCCGTTCAGTCCGGTCACCCGGTCAGGCCGGACCGGAACGGTGACCGGACCGACCTGACCTGTACCGGACCGACCGAAACGGGTGACGGGTGATAGGACCGACCGGAACGGGTGACCGGACCGACCTGACCGGGTGACCGGACCGACCGGAACGGCTGACCGGACCGACCTGACCGGGCGACGGGTGACCGGCCGACCAGAACGGGTGACCGGACCGAGCTGCATGAGCACCGGGGGCGATGCAGTCGTAACAAGCAGTTCAATTTTGTGCTCATGCCCATGTAAAGCGTTTCGCCCGCTTTCTTCTTTTTCTCCTGTTTGGCCGCTTTCTTCTTTCTATTATTTTTCTTCTCTTTCTTCTCTTTCTCAGGCTTCACCTCTTCATCTTTCTCTTTGTCATCGCTCTCGGTGGCCTCTTCATAGTATCCATCTTCTTCTCCATCCTTTTCGGCTTTCATAGCGTCTTCCACTATCTTTGCTCGCCTCTCTTTTGCTGCTTCCTTCTTCTCCTTCAACTCGGTCTCCATGACCTCCTTCTGCAGCTTACTACCTGGCTTGTTGAACTCCTCAAGCCCTTCTTCTTTGATCTTCTTTGACCTCCTCCACTTCTTTCTCCTTTTCTTCTTCTTTTTCTCCTTCTTCACTTGACGACGGCGGGCCACTTGCTGCTTCTTGGCTGGGGCTCTTCTTCTCTCTCTCATCTTGCGCCGCCGTCTCTTTCGGCGTTGGCGCATCTTCCCGCAGCGCGTTCAGGTTCTGAACGTTGTCACGTGCATCTTTTTCACTCATTCTTTCAGCTTCGCTTTTCTTTAACTCGCATTCAAGAAAAGCTTTTGACTCAATTCTTTTAGCCTCGTTCATCAGCTTCTTTATGGCCGCTTGCCATCTTTTCTTCTTTGTATTTTGCTTATTTTTCATTTCTTCTTTCTTTCCTCCTCTTCTTCTTTCCCACCTTCCCTTCAGAAGCTTGATCTGAAAAATGGCTGCGGTCATGCACATGAAACACAACATGCTCAACATGCACAACGAACACATGCTTACACTGCACATCCGTCCTTCTCTTTCTTCTCTTCCTTCTTCTTCTGCTTTCACCACCATTCCTTTGCTTGCTTCAAATTAACTTATCAGCACTGCTGTCGTTACTGCTTGAACAATTCTTGTAACAGTTCTTTCATCGAAACTTTTCTTTGTGCTGACTTTTCTTACTTCTGCTTCTTCTTGGACTTCTTGAGCCAGATAATCACCTAGGTACCCTATAGTCACTATACGCTTCCTTATCTTGTCTCTGCTCAGTGACTTTGTACCAAGGTCTGGTGGATTGTCTTTTCCTTTGACGGCATTGATCACCAAGCCTTTGATCTTCTGAATCTGAATCCATAGCAAATCAACATCCAAGTGTCGGGTTTTCCCGAATCCTTTCCTTGCAATCAGCTGTCTCGAACTGCTTGAATCCGAATACATTACCAGCTTCGGCTCTATACCCAGAATTCGTTCCCGCAATCCTTTCAAGAACACTGCTTCTGTCAATATTGAAGTCGCTGCTCTTGTCTCCGCTTCACATGAACTTAATGCAATGCTCTTCTGTCGCTTGCTTTGGAAATGAATCAAATTTCCATTCAGTATGATCGCTCCACATGATACACTTTTTTCTTGTCTCTCTCTGTCTGCTGCCCAATCCGAATCCGTAATCACCTCTAGCAAACTCTGCTCTTGGTACACTTCTCCACTTGTACTTCTATTCCGAATTTCAACAAAGATTCTTCCAGGATAGCTTTTCGCGGGTACAAGCGCTAGATCAGGGCTTCCTTTCAAGTACTTTGCTGTGTAGCGTAACAATTCCAGATCAGCTTGAACTGGCAATGCTAGCTTCGTTGGAAGCTTCTTTAGAACGTGCATTATGTCAGGTCGTTCTGGAGCTAAATACAACAGTATTCCAACTCCTTTCCTGAATGTGTGCTGATCTTCCGCGCTTAACGGATCCTTTACTCCTTTGTTTGCTTGAAATGACCTTCCATTGTCTGACGGGCATGGCAGTTTCTCTGGATATGCTTCTTGATTCAGCACTTCCAACAATCCTTCAACATACTTCGTGTGCATCCTCATCTCAAGGTCGCCCTCATTGGTCGACCTGGAGCTTCTCTTCAAGAGACTCATTGATCCTTCTTCTGCATCCATTGGTCCTTCAACTTTGATCTTCAATCCTTTGCTTCGTAAGAATGCAACCAACCTTCTGAACTCTTCTCTTGACGCATACATTTCCATGTCATCTACATGAGTTAATACTATTGCTCCTTCGCCTGTCTTGCTTGGCATCTTTGCGAATAGCGCTGGAGATCCTTCGTCTGACTTCAGACCAAACTCTTCCAAGTATCCCTTCAGCTTGTTGAACCATGCGCTTGACCCGATGCTTTGTCCTGGGAGTGTGTATCCCAAATCGTAGTACTCACCATGAATCAGCTTCTACCACTGTTGGTTCTTCTTGTTCAACCATCACGTATAAGCATCTCCGACATCAAAGCTTCCTAGTGAGTATCCGTCAGACGATGCAATACCCGTAAACAATGCCGAAAGTAGCTTCGCTGTGCTTGCTACACCTGTCGGCGAAAACAAACTTGCAATATCCGTATCTCCTAATCAACGGCATTCACGCACTACAAGTCTTCCTCTTCTTCGCCATTGACTTTCTCTGTGTCTCCAGTCATACACAACCTTCTTTGACAAGAACTTGGATTTTTGTCATGTCTGCAGCCTTCGGTAACTTCTTCAACGCAGACATATCTGTCATCTTTCAATTTCATGCGTTCTTGATTCTTGACACCCCATCAACCTGTGTAAGTTTTTCTTCTGTCGACTTTGATGGTCCATTTTCAAAATCATTCGACCACGGTGGCACTCCTTCAGGTATCCTTTCTTCACCATCTGATACCTAGTCAATGTCTTCTTTTCCAAACTCTGCTTCTAAACCCTCAAATTCATCAAGCTCAACTTCTTCGTCATCATGGTACTGGGGTTCCTCTTTCCTTAGAAATGACTCAATCTCCTGGACACTTCTTGATGCCATATTCTTCTTGCATTGCTTGATGATTCCGGATGATTCACTCTTCTGTGATTTCTCTGGTCTTTCTTGAACCTCTGTTGTTCCTTCATCAACTCTCTGCCTTACTGCTTCAGAAATTTCCGCTCTTCCTTCAAGGTTTCCCTTTGGAGACGTAGGCGGGTCTTCTCCCAGAATCAGCTCTTCTGACTCTTCGCTTGGAGCACTTCTCTTTGCTCCTCCGCCTCTACAGCTTGTGCTGCCTGAACTTGACTGACCCATTTGACCTTCTCCTGGATCTTCGTTTCCGCCTCTTGGCGCATCAGACGCTTCGTCATCCGGTCCTGGAACTTGGCTAGGACTGTAACCACTTCCTTCTCCTTCATTTGGTTCTTGCTCTCTTCTTGGCACTGCTCTCGGTACATCACCAAGTGCTCTCTCAATTCCGCTGTCCGGCGGTAACCTTTTCGTTGGCCTGCATCCTACTAGTGCATCTTGAACATAAATCCAAGGTGTTCCCGTTGCTTCTGCAAGTACCTCAATGTCGAATGTTGGTGTGCACTGATGCATTGTTCTACACTTCACAATATCTCGAAAGGTATCTTCCCTTTCCTCACAACAAACCTGTTCATTAGGAATGCTGCATGTCTTGCAGCCCATGGGTATAACGTACTTTCCGCAGTGATTTTCACCTTCGCTTCAGATGCAACTCCAGACACCAATGTCTTTGACAAGTTCCGAACCGTTTGAACCCATCGTCCTTGATGCTTATCTCGTGCCACATCTTGTATCTCGATTTCCGGGTTCTTCAGTTTCCGTATCGCTTGAACCTTTCTTCTCAGTGACACCATTGCTGGTTCCGTGTCTGTTCTCAGTATCACCTTTGAACTTAGCAACATCAACACTCGGCAAACTTCCTCAACCAAGTATCCAACCGGTATCACATGTACAAACTTTGTCGCTTGATCAACCATCACCAAACCGGTTGCCAATGCATCTCTCCCATCTCTTGCGTTTTCTCCATCTCTTGTTCCGGTGAACTTGAAACCCATAGAAATCAATGATGCTTCATTTGTCTTCTCAGACACTTCGAAGTTATCTTGTCTCGATCTTGTAGCTTGGCAACTCGTACACCAATCTGCTTCTGGCAAGTGTGTAAGTTCATGTGTTCTTGGCTCTTCCTCTGTTGATTCCTTCGGTCGCTTCTCTCCTTTTGGTTCTCTCGAAAACTCTACTTCGAGCCCTTTGGAAATTTCAACCAACATTTTCATTTTGTTTGCTGCGATACACTCTTTGAGACGTTTCCAAACCTGAGCTTTGTTTCCTGTCTTTCCGATGCTCAAGAACTCGCATGCGCTGCGTAGCTTCTTCAATGTGCTATGCGGTGTACGTTCAACACCGGCAACAACCATTGCTTCATCTTCTTTCTCTCTCAAGCTTGGCGAGTTCTCTTCTGCTTCCTTTCTCTCGCTCTCGTCTATCTCTGGAGGTTCAGTTGGAAACAAATCTTCCATTGCTCTCCTGTTTTCCTCTTCCATCTCTTCCAATGTCTTCTTCGTTGCCCTAGCTGGACTCTTGTCTTCAACCTCCATTTCCACATCCTTCTGTGCTTCTTCTCTTAGCTTTTCTTAATCTCTTCTTTGCTTCTTTGGCCTTTCATAATCTCCATACTCTTCAAGTCCTACAGACTTCCTCTCAAGGATCGTGATGACCACTGAATCTTCTTTGGCCAAACCAACTGGTGTCTCTTCACTTCCTTTCCACACTTCTGCGCACTCAAAGAATTCCAATTCTTCCCATATGATTTCTTATCCTTGGTATCTTGTCACCAATGTCGTCCTATACTTGAACGTCGTCACCGAATCTCCTGACGGATCGTATGTCACTCTGCGATCCCAATCAAATCGCACTGGCTTCCCATCTGAAAACCATCCTTCATGATACTTCACCTTTCCAAATCATGTTGCATCTCCTTGATCAACGTGAGCTTTCTCACCTTTGGTGCTTCTTCAACTGCTTCTTTCGGGCTCTGTAAAGCTTCAGTTCGGTCACCGTTGAGTTCCTTACAAACCTCACCGGCACTCTCGCCGATCCTTTCTGCAGGTATGCGTTCCATTCGTCTACGGGGTCAGGTCCCCAAAGCTTGCATACTGCAAACATTGGCTGTGTGACATCACCAAACACGGCTGAGTCTCTCACTTTGATCACTCTTCCATCGGTCCTCTGAAATTCGAACGTGATATTCACTCTCATCTCTGTTGTCTTGATCCGGTTTCCTTGAGCATCTTGAATTACCATCCTTAGCGCTGGAAACTCTATCGTACCTAAGTCTTCACTATAGTACGCCAGAGGTAGCACGTGGCAATCTGCTCCACTGTCGAGCACGACTTCCACCAGCTCTGAGTGCATGGCACAAACTGCTCTAACTTTGGGACCTGGACTTCGAATCTCAACCGGCTTCTCTATCCAATCTTGCTTGAGAATAATGTCTTCTTCTGAATCTGAAAAACCTGGACTTGGAATCTCAAACGGCTTCATCATCCAATCTTGTTTGACTTCACTCCATCGCACAATTTCTTCACCAGGTTTTGCCTTCTCAGCATTGATTTTGTCGACTTTGGTATCTTCATACCACTTGTACAATTCATCTTCTTTGTACTCTTCACCTTCATCTTCTTCGTCGACAATGTTGGCAAACACTACCACTGTCTTTACTTCTTCTTCACATTCCTTCACCATATGCACTGACCAATCTTGGGCAACTTCTTGGAACATACCTACCAAATCTATGTAATCTTCATCTTCGCCAACTTCTTCAATGATAGGCATGTGTTTTGTCACTAATCTTCGAACTTGTTCATCTCGTCTTGCTGCTGGTGCATGTCTTGCTTATGATGACGCACTCTGCTGAGGTTCGCTGTTCCAGTCTTTTTCTTCAGTCTCCTGTTTCTCACTTTACCTTTTGCTCCTTTGCCGTTTCCTTTACTGTTAGGTGGAGACCAACACTCCGATGCAATGTGTCCTGTCTTTCCACAGTTGTAACACACGACACCCTTTCCGCCTTTACCAGTTCCATCTCCGTAGTCTTTCCTTCTACCTGCCTCATGTTTTTTCAGCCTTTTCCTTTTCCGTGGTTTCCACCTTTTCCTCTTCCATAACCTTTTCCTTTTCCTTTTCTGCCGCCTTTTCCTCTTCCGAATCCTCGTTCTCTTCCATAGCGGCCTTTGCCTCTATCTCCTTTACCTTTTCCGCCTTTTCCTTTATCACCTTTTCCTTTGTCGCCTTTTCCTTTCCATACTCTACCCATTTCCATTGGGATTGGTCCTTGATATTCTTTGTTGCTTCCGTGCGAAGTCGGGGGTTGCACGCCCAATGATCCCGATATGTTCTCTGCTGACCATGTTTGATTGCTTCTTTCATACTGTAGCAGCTTTGTTCTTAACTCTGTGTAGGAAGTCTTCTCGGAAATATCAGCCATGATGTGCTGCTTGAGGTTCTGTGCTATTCCCTTTAGGAGTGTACCGATCTTCAAGTTCTCATCGTACTTCGCTGAGCTTATCTTCTCATACTCTGACACACGCTTCTCAAATGTCAAGACGTCATCCATCAGCGATGCTCCTTTACTCATAGCCCGGAATCCAACCAATGCTTGGGCCATTGCTAGACTTCTTGATCTTGAACTTGGTTCTAGTTCTGCCGTAAGCTTTTTCCACACTTCGAACCCATTCATATGCACTTTGAGTGGACGGTTCTTCGAATAACTACTTAGCACCGAGTACAACTTCAATGATCTTTACTTTCTTCCTTCTTGGTTCCTAAAGAACGCGCCTCCTGGTAGGATCTCTGTTTCTTCTTCAGCCTTTTGCAGATATTCAAGGAATTCTTGATCCATGAACGCTAAGAAATTCTTGCCATTGCGACACTTCTTCCTCAAGTGTGGCCGGATTGAACGCTTCCGGAGGCTTTAATGTCTTTCCACCTGTCTCAAAGGTGGTCATTGCTGGCCTTGCTGTCACTTCGGCTGCTGGTTGTGCTGTATTTCCTTGTGCTGGGTTCTCCGTTAACCTCATCATTGCTGCGGTCAGCTGTCTTTGCTGCTCGAAGGTCTGCTGAGCAACTCTTGCCATAGCTTCTGTGGCTTGACCTAAGTTCGTCATCAGTTGATCGAACCTTTGCTGCTGCGCTCGCTGCTGCGCTTGTTGCTGTCACTGCTGCGGCTGCTGTTGTGGCTTGTTGCGGTGTCACTAATCTTCGAACCTGTTCATTTCCTCTTGCTGCTGGTGCATTTCTTGCTGCTGGTGCATTTCTTGCTTGTGATGATGCACTCTGTCACTCTGCTGAGGTTCGCTGTTCCAGTCTTCTTCCGGTCAGGTCGGCCATCTGTTCCTGTGAAAAGCGGAGGATTCCTCACAAAGCCCAAGGCAACCAATCGTAGATCAAAGCAAAGCAAGCGGTGCAAAGCAAGGACGATCGGAGATTGAAACCGTAAGTTTGACGTTCAGCGGAAAGACAACACTAGAACCCCCAGGCGCTAGCGGATGCGGTACTTGAGCAGTCAAGCTGCGTAAGTGAGACAAAGTTGGCATGAATCCTAACCAGGACGCAGAAGCACATGTACACATGTCCGTGACAAATCACACCCCCCTCGACGCGAGCTCACGCGTGAGAAAAGCGGAGTTAAGGAAAGCCACGTACGCTGATTGTGCACCGAGCCACACCTCTTCCGGTCAGCTAAGCTTAAAGCAAATAAGAGCCATTAGATGTGGGTCGGTCTCTGCATCTGGATCGTACCTATGTTTCACTTCTGTACATACGCAGCCTTTTGTGATCGTCAGGCGCATAGCGAACTGCCATTGTGATCGTAAGCAGTCGGATGTTCCATCGGATCTATGCGGGGTTTACACATTAGACTCAACGCGCTCAGAGTATATATTCGGCAGCATCAAGTGTCCGTGAAAAGAGATGGACACACGAGGAAAATACCATGGCCAGCCATTGTACCCCTGTGGGTCTTCTCAGCGCGGCGCAGGCAAGGAATGCTGAGGAAGTAGCGGAAATTGTGTCATAGCCGGATTTCACCATCAGAATCCGCCTGGCCTTAGACTTAGACCTTTGTAGTCGTAGGGCCAGAAAGACTCAACCGGATCCACCAAGCAGTGACGCAATGCATCGCCACCTTTGTCGGACGGTCGTTATCTACGAACTGTGGGACTACGGGTACGGTCCTTGTTTCCTCGTCCAGGACCGCCCCTTCCTCTACCACTCCTATCGCCCTTTCCTCGGCCTTTCTCCTGCTTTCCTTTGCCCTTCTCAGCCTTTCCCCTGCCTTTGCCCTTCGTCGGTTGCCTCACTTCATCAGGCTCAGCGACGTCGGAGCCAGATCGGGATTTGCCCTTGGCCGTTGTTTCTTTGGCCGGGCCCATCGTACGCAATCGAGGCTCAGAGGATGTTGTATCGGAAGGTGCAGGCCGTGCAGGCACCGTGGCTTCAGCAGATCGCTGTTGCGTGCGACCTCGCCCCTCCGTGCTTGTAATCACTCGGGCTGGCGCTGGTCGCGTGATTGAAGGAGCCCACTTTTCATCGCGGGGCGCCTTCGCTGGCGGATTCGAGGCCGTTCGAAGCGACGGTCCAGGGAACTTGGGGTTGATCTGTTCCGCAGTGGTGGCAGATGTACCCCCAGGGGATGCAGCCCTCACTGATCCCGTATCCATCGCATAGGAGACCTGCACATCGGCTGCCTTCATGTTGATATCATCATCAGGATTGGCGTTCATCGCAATGAGGACAGCCGCAGCCTTCTTCCTGATGGCCGATAGCGTGCTTCGGGCGTGGTACATGCGAATGATTTCTTCGATCGCGGGTTTCTCCAAGTCTGGCTCGGGCACCCGCGTTTTGATTCGCAGAACCATGGGCAGCTTTAGTTTGTTAGAGTACTCTGCCCTCCCCGTTACACGCAAAGTCTCCCCTTCCGGGTGAGGCACGCTGAATCCGCTGAATCCTGTCTGCCGCTGCGACTTCCGAACCGGTGGATTCGAGGGCGGCGGCATATCGCGCGGCGAAGGCGGCGTCATCTCAAGAGCGACACCACCAAGGTGTTCTCGCCCGGGGCGCTTGGCCGCTTGCTTCGGGCGGATCACCCGATCTAGCTCACTGTCATCTTCATCGTCATCGTCCTCCGTTGGCACGGGAACATTGTGAGCTTCAGGTGTCGCGACCTCTCTCCGAGTAGAAGGTTGTACATGGCGCTGTGGCGCCTCTTCTCGCTGCCTTCTTCGTCGAGCTGCGACATCGAAGAGTTCATCCGGCTCATCCAGCTCATCCGGCAGAGCCTCGAAGACATCGGTTTTCATCGACATCTTCGTCGGATCGGTGCTCTTCACATCGGGGAGCTGATCCTTTACGCCATCGACAAGATCGAAGAACGTACTCTCGATAGTCTTATCGTCCTCGAGAATTTGCTTCGTCTTGGATCCATGATCTCGGACAAAGTCCTTGAAATCCTTTCGAGCCTGCTCAGGCGTATCAGGAGCATCGAGATGCTCGGTGTTGCCCTCATCGATAATCATGAATCGGGCATCGGTGTGGTGCGGAATTCTTTTCCGCCCCAAGGGATCCAGCTCACGCCAGTTGATAGCCTGGGCATCATCCCCTTTTCCTTTTCCTTTGGGATCCCCAGTTGCCTGAGCAGCACCCTGCTTCATCGTCGGAGATGTAACCAGGTTCTCCCTTAATAGGAATGCCGTAGCACGTTGTGAGGGTGACCTTGGCAAGGAGCGCTGAAAGACTTTCGCTATCAATCCGCATGTACCGTTGGTACTTCTGCGTGTCTGTGATCGTGGCGCGGAATTCATCGAGGGTGTCAAACTCGGTAGAGAGTCGGATGTGCCTCCTCATCTCCAAGTTGGCGTTCTGCAAAGGCAGGTGCGCCAGACGGAGTTTCTGAATCATGTCTCCGTCGATACAATAATCGACTCTCTCCCCTGTGTAGAAGGGAGAAAGATATCCGCGCTCCAGGCAGATGCGGTATGCGCGTTGGCAATGAATCGACCACCGTGCGTAGAAGCACAGTGGCTTTTCGCGACATGTCGCGAAGATCGCTCCGAAGTGCTTGACAATCGTGGTAGCGCACTGGATTGATCTCGATTCAAGGAAATCAAGCACACCGCTTCGGGCTTCCTTGCCAGTAATTCCGGCGACAAGCCTCTCGATGGAGATATCCAAGCGGATGGCGACTTGAATCGTGCCGCGCACACTCTTCTTGAACAACTCCACCTCCTTCGGCAACGTGTCAACCGCGACGCACTTAATCGGAGGCACGCCAAAGAATGCGGTCTGCCTGTGATCTTCAGAGAGAGCCCTGGACACCGGAAAGTTTCTCAGGTGCTTGATCGCAGGGTACTCATGGAGCTTGAACTCCGAGAGTGTGTTTCTCTCAATCAGATCGTTAAGCCATTGAGCGTGACTGCCGTAATAAGCTACCTGGAATGGGTTCACTGGATCGGCGTAGAACATCCCACCAGGGTAATGAACCGGCTTCGTGCACGCGTGGCACATGTGGAGCCCTACGGGAAACGCAGTCCCGCACATCGGGCAATCGAAGCTTGCGAGAGGCCACGTTTCTCGTTTGTGGTTTGCTCGCTCCGGGCCGGTGCCAAACTTCGGACCTCCAATGTACTTGAATGCCGTGTTGAACACCAAAGCACCCGAGTCCATGAAGTATGCAATCGGCATGCGCGCGAGAGGGATACTGTCCTTGATCGCATAATATCCTCTCGGGTGGAAGGACACCGGGTTGAGACCCGCGGCAATCATGTGCAGATCAATCGCAAACACAATCATGCGGTTGGATCCCATGCCCTCGGGAAGCATGGTATGCGACAACGCAGTATTCGATAGCGTCTCGCGCATCGGATTCATCCGGGCATTCATGTACACCTCCTCCCACTCATTGTTCTTCCCAGATCCGGGAGCATACGGGAGCAGGGTAAGGAACAGTTGTCCCTTCGGAGGCCCGACATGACAATCGCTCATGTACCCGAAGAACTCGCGAATCGTTGCGCAACCCCAGCCGTACTGGGGGTGGTGTCGGACCACGTTCCTCTTTCGCTCGCCGGCGACGTAGTGCTCGACTGCAAGCTGGAGAAACGGCCCGTGCTGAGACTTAGTCAGCCGTCGGAAACGGTTAAAGCTATCGGGGCCGAATCCGTATGCCGCGCGAACCCCGACGAACTGAGGACTTCCATCATCATTGATCACGGAATAGAAGAACTCAAACATTCGGTTGTTGTCCGTTCGGGCAATCTCCATGATGCATCGGAGAGTGAGCTCGGTTGGCTGATCGTTCTCGTCCAAGATGTTTGTCTGGAGAAGAATCCGGCCGCTGGTTTCGCCAGCGTTGGCCTTCATGTACTCTCTCTCACGCTCCATATACATCGGAATGATGCTGAACGCGATGATTCATCGATTCGATTCTGATGCCACTCTGCTCTCGTCACGCCCTCGGAGGCATTTCCGCTGTTGGCGGAGGCGGAGGATCCTCGGATGGCGGAGGAGGAGTGAGGCCGCTCGGTCTGACGCGTTCCCAGTCGGCTCCGTGGACGGTACATCGTTGTCCAACCCGCCATCACCCTGGCTACTCAGAGCGCCAGACACATCACTGCGGCGCGAGGAAGAGGCAGCGATTGATCGTGCGTGCCTCTGGAACTCACCCGCGAGAAACCCCGCAGTGTTCTGCAGCTGTATCGCGAAACTCCGCTGAATCCGGGAGAGTCGATCGTCCCCAGTTCAGCCGATGGAGCCGTAGCTCATATCGTTGGTGAGTCCCAGCGAGCTAGCTCTGCACAGGGTCTTCATCGGGCTTGCGGAACTGGGTCACGCGACGCTGCATCACGAAGCCTGGTGGCAGCTTGAGGTCTTCTCTCGTCAGCCTCGCTGCCGTGTTGTTCACCAACGCCACCCTCATGGACTGAATGACCTTTCCAGGGGTGGGCGCGATCAGATCCGGCCAGTCATCGGGCGTCGGAACCTCAAGGTCCTCTGGATTGAAAACCATTTGCTCGAAGGACATTGCTCCCATGCCACGATGTCGGATGGCAATCTACAACGACTGGTAGGTATTGAGAAGTGATCGTGCAATACCGTACGTCGCAGGAATGTGCGGATGGAACACCGGCAGGGTCGACATGCTCGCCAAAACAGCATCCAGGTTGGAAATGATCGCACCAACCCTGGCTTCGAGCTCCCCCCTGTTTCCATACTCCGGGGTCCATCGCGCATCAATCGCCGACACGGTCTCACCCGTATGTCGGTTGATGAGCACTGGCGTGAATCGATCGCTTGCCATCTCCCGGATGAGAGTGCTGTTGGACTCAACGCGACGTCGTCCCTGAGCCAATCGATTGGTGACCGCATCAAGCGCATAGTCACCCGGTGGGTACATGGCACCCTGAAACACATTGTCATCGTTTGTGTTCGGATCCATAACCTTCGCAAGCTGATTGGCTATGGTTCGCAGGTGCTCGGCGCTTTCGACACCGGTTGCACCCTTTGCCACCTCCGTGATATGCGCTTTCATCTGCGCGGCCTGCTCGCGACGAGCTTCGGCCTCGCTGACATGGCTAGCATGATGCGCATAGGCCTGGTGGCTTTCGGTCGTAGGCCCAGCAGGAGGTCGAGCGGCATCTCGATTGGACGCGACGATCCTTTCAGCATTGCGAGGGGTCGGCATTCGCTCGAACGCCTCTGTCATGCCCTCGAGGACGTCATCGAACTCAGCATCGGATTCCTGCTTTTCAGCGGCAGACATCGCTGCGTCATCGTCGCCTTGCTGTCCGTTATCGCCCGTCTCGCTGCTAGACTCATCATCATCGTTTGCAGTCGGGGCGGGGGCGGGCGACACAGGCATAGCCTGACCGGGGACAGGAGTCTCAGGCAGTGTAATCGGCTCCGGGTTCCGCACACCTGGAAGATCGGCAAGAGTCCTGGCTCCTGTTTGACAGTCTCCTTCTTTATCAGGATCTTGGGCGCGGCCGGATTGAGATCGTCGGCCATTTCTTCATCATCATCATCGTCATCGAACCCAAGCCGGCCAAGGTTGACGGTCTTCGCGGCTCCATGATCGGCATCGCGATCCAGCCCATCAATCAGGCCCTGGACCGTAGATGGAACGATGGACTTCACCCCACCCTTCGGATGGTCCGCCGGGACGGGAGTTCGCTCCCACATCTTTTGGGATGCAACCTCGTACTCTCGTTGGGTTTCATACTGCGGAAACCGGGCGAGGGAAGCAAGCGTGAACATCGAACACATGCGTGGCATAACGCACCGATCGTCTTGGATTCGTGCATGATGTGGTATCCCTTCAGGTACGGGAGCCCTTCCAGGATAGTGTCGAAGGACAGAGTGAGGAAGTTGGCCCTCCTGATCGTGTCCCAGATCGACCTCATCTCCACTCGGTACTTCTCGAAGAGGGGACCGGGGAGAGTCGGCAAATGTGCCATACTCGGAGACACTGGTCCGCACAGCGACACTGATCCGTAAGTCGTGTTGAGCTCTTCGAGTGCATCCCGAGCAGTCGTCTTGGCGTGTTGCGATCGAGCCAAGTCGATATCCCCCATGAGCTTGTTCCAGCTCTGGTCCAGCTTCCACATGTCCTCTCCTCTCCAGAGAAGGAGAATGTGGGTGTTGGCCTTCGGGATAGAGGTCTCCGTCTGCATCAGCGAGATGGTATCGATCATCTCCTTGAGCTTGAAACCCTCATCGAAACCCTGCACACGCACCTCTGGGTCCGGGAATCCGAACTTCATGAGTGCATTTATCATGTGTGCGTTCATGCCGCCGGCGTGCCAGGATTTGGCAGATTTGAACGTCAGCAATCCATCGTGCATGACGATGAATCTTTGCCTCTGGCTGGGAACCGCCGGTTTGTCGTTGGCGGGGCACCACCGTACGCAATCGTGGATGCCATAGTCGTGACCGTCCGAATGCCGTGAATCGACACTGCCACCAGGGCATCAGCGGGACTCCAGATGGGCATGGCAATGATGTCAGTGGTATTATCTTCATCGTAGATGATACCCTTGACACTTCTGGCAGGCGTATAGCCAAAATTGCCCAGTGCAGCACCAAAAGCCTGTCGGTAGTGCCTGCACCATACCTCCCATTCCTTGGACGGTCCGCCGGCAATCGTAACCAGCTTGGACGGCCTCGGCAGTCCCTGGCTTCCTTGCTCCCCAAAGATGGGAACACGCGTTTGAAAGAACGGGGCAAATTCGATGCGATAGCTCGATGCTTGAAGCTCCGACTGCGGGCTATATCTCCAGTGAACCGTCGACTGCTCGTTCATCCCGTGGCTCTCGGGCGCCCATCGGTTGCGTTTCAAACACAGCCGGGTGAACAGTAATTCGATCGGTCTGTTCATCATCGCCCGTCGTGGCCTGATCGGCGGGGCCAGCGGATGAGGATTGCGTGGCATCTGCATCCTCCCCAGCGGTGGTGGATCCACTGTTCTGGACAGTGAGATCGGCAAACTCAACAGAGTCTGACCCCACGACGTTCCCAAGCATCTTCAATGTGCGAGGATCAATCGGGCTCGCTTCCATCCATGGGTGCCATGCGACAGCCTTCGTTCCGTCATCGCTGAGGAATCGATGCCCATGAACGACGTATTGGGGAGACGTCGCGATTCGGTGCTCACGATCCTCCAATATCCGGAAGGGACGGAATGCAATTCCACACAGCTCGAGGAACTTGGTTCCGACACGGATCTGCTTCTGGGATCCTCCCAGCTTCTTCGTCGTTCGGTTGTGGCCATTGACCACGTGCCGGGAGACGCAGATCATCACCTGGAACCAGTAGCCTCCGCCGATATACGTGCCAGAGGCATAGCTGGAGGCAGCCTCGGCAGCGCTACCGGTGACCCACACGCATGGCTCATGATTCCCAGCTTACCAGGAAGCGCCCGCCGACTTTATACATGAAGTCGATTGCGGGATAAAGCCGTTGGCCCACATGAGGCCGATTAGCTTTTTGACTTGAAGATCGAAAAGTTTTTTGATGCATGAAAACCGACCGAAAGTTTTTAAAACATCAAGTTTGGCAATGCGATGTTTTGATCGCATATCGGGTCGATGAAAAAAAGCAAGCCCCCCGGAGCCATATCATGAGCATCGTTACGATTCATCTACGTTTCAATATTTGATGGGTTTGCAGTTTATACGTTTAAAGGTTGGTTCCGTATCGAACACACAAAATACATTCAGCAAGCATGCACATGTCGTTGACATATGTAGTATAGGTGTTACACATGGCGTGTATGCATGGTATAAAGCATGTGTATCATCTTGCGTTCGACCGTGCGTGTGTGTAAATGTATATATTTAAGTCGCATGCGCTGTGATCATGATTGCCGGGACCTTGCAAGCGCCGACTGAGTTGCCTCGCCAGCGATCTTGGTAGATCTCATTAAGTGTTTGATTATCGATAAGCGTGTGTCTGTATATACGGAAACATATATGTGAAAAGATCGGATATATAGGATTCAACTATAATGTTTGCCATGTGCAATATTGTATATATAGAGAAAACTTGAAACTCTGGATCCGCAATCTTAAGAAAATATTCCTGTACTTAAGCCATGGATCACCCTGCAATCTGCTGCAAGTCGGCAGTCGACGATGTGGCACATGCAGCAACTCAACCGCAAACGATCGGATCTTTTTAGGCCTCTCTCCGCCACTGAAGTCCCATTTGCACAGTATAGCGCAAAACAACGTTATGCGACATGTTGCGCACCGGAGCTTTGCATGCAAGGGCTTTTATGCGGCGTATCGCGTCTTCCCCTAAATAGTTGCTGAAGTATCTAGGGTTCCTAGGTCTGAAATCTAGGACTGCATGTTCCAATAGGTGGAGTTTAGGGCGAAAGTGGTACCTCGGAAGGCCTCTAGATATCGCACTCGCAGCAAGCTCGTTGAACCCAAACCGCAGCACCAGGTAAGCTTGCTCATACTGGTCGGCCGATGCTTGGTCGAAAAAGCGCCTTGGATGCTCTGTTAAATTCTCGTTTGCAATTGAGATACGTTTACACCCAGTGCTGATCGAGTGCCCATTGTGGATCATCAACATCTCCATGTCCCGAAAAGCTGCGGCCACGTCCCACAAGTGCCTGGGCGCATGCAAGCTCACATCTCGTGCAAGAATACAGGATAACCCAGTTAGCACTTGCATATATGTGTCAGGTTGCTTCAAGGTGGGAGGCAGTGCACTCATAGATTCGCACACCGTGGTCAAGAATGTGGCCGCCCAAAGTAGCATATATCTGCAAGCCGTTGCAGATAAGATCTTTTGAGAAACCTCAACAACTTTGTTGTTGCGCAGAACTGCTGTAGTGAACATACGTCTGCTGGCACGATCACCGACTTGAGAGGCTTCAGACCAGGATCGGTAGTCCTTCCAGATAAGATCCAATCGCTTTTCTCGTGATGAACCTTCCACGATCGTAGCATCATCGGTCACCTCCAGCAACATGCTGGCCAGAAAGTCAACAGCACAGGCCAAATGGACCATATGCATGTAGTCAGGGAGGATCCCTGAGGCATTCGAAGCTGGCACTAGAAATTAACTAAATGATTTCTTCGGACAACATGAAAACACAAATGATGCCAGCTGGGATTCTGCAGGGGCCAAATCCATCAATTCTTGTGAGTGGAGATTCGCCATGCACTTCGACGAAATCCTCGTTGGTCGTGATCAAAGTACTCCGGTGTTGGGCGTGGTGCCCGAAGCAAGAATAGAGCAGCTCCACGTTGTTAGGTTCACCCGGCTTGGCAGCAGCATTGACCCATTGGAGAGCAGAGCAGAGATGACATGTGAGCTTCTTGTTGTAGAAGCCTATGGCTGATCATATCGGAGGTAGAAGTTCGGATACCGACACAGGTTAATTAGCTTGTTGCAGACAAGAAACGATTCAGGCCCAGAGCCAGCTTGTGGTACTCCCAGTCGGCTTGAAACCCATCGAAAATGCACACGTAGGGGCCGCAAATCCGTTGGCCTGCCACTTTCGCCCTTTCGGGCATATATGTCGGCCCGAATTCCTTCCCGAATGCATCGCAGTGAGGGTACACACCCTTGCCTCAAGAATTTACAGGTGAAGAATTCACGACTGCCATCACCTTAGAAGATTCAGCCCAGCGGCTGAGGCAGTTGAAGCTCCACGCCACAACGGTAAGCAGTAGGTCCCGTGCAGGTTGGTTGCAGAAGGTGGCATTCATACATGATAGCCTGGACGTGATGCACCGGGTTTCGGGGTTTAGTTGCGACTCAATCCAAGGTTGTATGATTTGCTCATCGAGATGCAGAAATCGAGTATTCAATGTGGACGACTCAGATTCAGTCTTGGGGACGGTCACGAGTGTCAGAATTTCGAACTTCTGCCGTCCTTAGTACATGTTTGTGCGCTTCAGCAGGACATCGGTTTCATGAGGTGTATGCATGTTTCTGTCGAATTAATTGCTGGCTGAGTAGCGGTAGGCATCGGCACCATCGCCATACAATCGCAGTGGAACCACCAAATCGAGATCACAGCCGGGTTCCTGCGTGCAGACCACAAATAAAGCAATCCTCCGCGCCAAGCACAAGCTTCAGCCCAGGTGCATCCAAAGCCGGGTGCGTCTTCAGAAAATGGCTGGAGCTTGCTGCTGACAGCTCCTGTTCCCAATATGTTCGAAGAGCCTGAGCTGCATTTGCTGTTCAAGCCCCAGACCACAAAAGCTGTTGGTGCATGTTTCATTCCATCAAGTGGCTCCGGGGGGCCCTGTCAATAGCGAGAACAAATCCTCCCGCTCGTAGAATGATCCCACCACTTCGTGCGGGAGGTACATTGCATGTTTTATGAACTTCTGCAGTTTTCCGTGGGAGTCAATATATTCCTGAGAAGGCACGTTCTATTGAGGAACCAGCCGAGATTGTGTGCGTCCCAGTCGCCATTGGCACATCCAGCTCGAATTCTTGAGGCAAGGCTTGTCCTAGGCTCATGGGCATAACTAACTTTGATTTATGTATAGCACGGCTTTTTTGTTTATTGTGGCTTAATGAATTTGCTGGGTTTCTCCATTTTTGTTTCTTCAGCCATCTCCTCAGAACACGACTGGATCCCCATGATTTGTCTGATTCCAGAGCTTGGTAGAGCTCCTGCACATCATCCCTTAGATGTGTGAATATATCGGGAACATCGGAAAACAACCACATACAGATTCCAGTGAATGAGACGGGGAACGGAATCAGTGCCTGGGGCAGTTCCTGCAGCCGGCCTGCAGTTAACCAAGTGTTATCGAAGCTCGCAGCCAACAGCTTGCATGTGAATGGAGTGTTTGTGTGTTGCACTACAGCAAGTCCACGGCCTATAGCACTTCGGAATCTCTTCAGGTTGGCCTGCACTGATAGTTGAAATGTTGTGACCTATAGCCACAGGCTTGCAAGACTGCGTGCACGATGCCACCTCCCCAGACCCAAACATTTCCAAAGCATCCAAGATGGTTTGCTCCACATACTCGCGGATGCCCAGACCTGGATCTGATCGTGGCTTTTTGGAGTCCATGGCTGTCACTCTTCTGCATACCTGGAGCTTATTTGTGTTTTAAGGTTTAAGGGTTTGTGGGTTCAGGGTTTTCGTGGTTCAGGGTTTTGGGGGCGAGGCGGGTAAGGGCTTTAACAATATCAGGGTTCAAAGGCTTTCGGGGGATGTGTTTCATGTAATTGGTCTCCAGTTCACATTCGAGCATTGTCGCCGAGTGCAGCACATGTGCAAAGCTGGCTCTAGATCTGTTCCATATATGCGAGCACACTCACTTGGGAAGGCGACGGAACTTTTTCACTCTGTCCCCGAGCAGATGCATCTTTGTTGGACATTGAAAACACTGGCACAGCAGGTCGGATCGAACATAACAGAAAATCACGGCGTGCACAGATCGAGCTTTAAGCTAGACTCCTAGATTGGTCGCAGTGGATCATCTCAGAATCGCACATGTATATAGGCTATCCCCGACCCAGTGGCCGCGAACAGTGCCGATCTTGCGAGCGGCTCCCTACACGCACTGTATGCAGCTGTGCACACAGTATCGCAGAACTTCGAAGCCCATGTGTGATCTTGCAACCACTTCGGGTGCCACACGTCGGAATCGCCTGCCTTAGCAGCCTTCTCCCTCTTCCGCTTCTCCGAAGCCAGACCTGAGCACTTTCACAGCATGCTACACAAAGTACAGGCGAGACTCAAACAATATATATGTGCTTCGAAGACACGCCGATAGTGGCCCGCGACAACATCCTCCGCCTGCAGGACGGCCTTGTTGGCTGCCTGTGTGCTGGCTGGTGCAGGAACAGTACGATTGGACGACAGAGCCGCATTCTGCATTCGATATTTCAGAGGGTTAGAATAAATAATTCAGGCACATATATAGTATCGGGTTTTGGGGATCCAGCCTCGATTTCGGATTTTTTCTCGTCCAATTTCGCGTAGACAGTCTCATCGTTGTTGCCATTGAAGACATATTCGTTGATCCTGCATAAAGCACAAACCACTAGGTTGCATGCAGCACATGTCTGAAACTGTTTGGGGCGAGGTGCTCGCCATGAATCTTCATCGTCTGTGCATGCACCTCCTGCATGTGCTGGATGTTGGCCTGGAGCCGCCCACAAACAAAGAAGCCATCCATTGAAGTTCCCATATGATGTTCGGGCTTGTTGGTCTAGAGTCTAAAGTTATATCGTGGGTACAGATTGAGAATTAAGTAACTGTAAGAAATTCACGAGTTAAAGTGCTAGACAACTACATTCCCTGTGCAAGCACGAACCTTTACACACCAAAGGTTATCTTTATAGGAGCCAGTTAGCTTAAGATCCCGGCCTCTTGGCGTTCCATGCCCGACCGATTGAGGTTCTGGGCAACCAATCTGGCTTTGCCAGCTAGGGCAAGGAGCCTCGGCAGGCAGATCGATTCTCGGTTCCATGCGTGCCAGAAAGTTTATAAAGGAGGACATGCCAGCTAAGGGACTGGGTCATGGCTTTCTCGAAATCACGTTTCTTCACCTCCTCTTCCGTGAGAACCTGCGAAACAAGACGATATTGCACGAGCATTTGAGCTTTAACTCCCAGGCATGCAGAGCGCAGTGCTGTCCTTCGGTTCCTTGTTCGGTTTCGCCTTCTTGCTCTCCTCCGTGCCCTTCACATGGTCGGCACCTTGGGAGGTCAAGACCTCCGCGAGTTTTTTTCTCGTGGCCGTGTCCGCTTTGCCGATGCTCTTCTTGACTCTCGTCTTTGTGCCCACCTTGGTCACGTTGGCGCCTTGGATGTCGTGTCTCCTATGGTATCTCTCTCCCTCTCTCCCTCTCTCCCTCTCTCTCTCTCTCTCTGTCTGTCTCTGTCTGTCTCTCTCTCTCTCTCTCTCTCTCTCTCTCTCTCTCTCTCTCTCTCTCTCTCTCTCTCTCTCTCTCTCTCTCTCTCTGCCTCCTTCTCTCTCTCGTGGTTCTAATTCATCTCAGATGCTGATCTCTTTTCCGTGTTCGTAGATCTTATACAAGCGCCATGCAGCATTGCCTTTTGCTTGTGGGTGCTCGCGACCAGTCTGTTTGGCCAGGATATCATCACGAAGAAATCGTCGGCCTTCTTCTGTCTTGTTGTATTTCTCTTCTAGTTCGTGGAGCGGGAGCTCAATGTAATGACCTTCCTGGCGCTTCTCCGAGTACCTAAGATAAGTATTGAAAAAATGCAACCGGCCTTTTGAATGATGAACAATCAGTATAGTTGTGGCACTCTTTGTACTCCGCTTCGATGTGCATGGATGTCATGTTCTCGTCGAGCATAAACGCTTTCAAGAATTCAAACCTTGGGACGCTGCAGGGGTCAGAGAATCGACTGATCCATGTGTGATACCCAGAAGTTACTGAATACTACATAGAATATTTCGAGAGGCTTGCCGGTCGTAGAGGTGGTTGCTTCCCACTTCTCGAGCAAGCCGGCAGGAAGTCCTGCATAGCATATAGAGTATGTCTCTAGTGCAGTTTATAATTAAGGATTGGGGAGCAAATCGTTGAACTGTTTCTCTCCTTGAGGATGCGACATGCGCCGCTTCATGGCTTCACGCTGCCGACGGCGTTCCCCGGCATCCATTTCTTTCGGGTGCGTCATTGCCTGTGAACAAGATAGGGTTTCCTCACACATCGGCAGCTAGACAACACAATTGCACGCTCAGTCCTGGATCTGCTTTCTTTCTTCAGGGCTCAGGACTCTGACCTAGGGTCAAATCAGGTCACGGGAGTTGATATTCCAAACTATCGGTATGTGCCTGCACATAGCAAACAGCCGGGGTCGGTGCCCTCCTGATCTTGCCCTCATCACGTACCCCCAATGGGCCCGGGCTCATAGAGGAAGACGGCTCCGAACGGACACTGAGGCTCGACATGGCCCGCAGGATCGGCTTCCTGGCTCATGTCTGTTAACTGCTCCAGACTCACTAATTAACACAAACGCAAGCACGAGCAAATCATGTGCAGGCATGGGGCGGCTGGGGGCTGGAAGTTGTAGCAGGGTCGGCAGCATCCTGACCATCATCCGCATAGCCGGAAGTGGGGATACCTTCGTCATCGGTCTCGGCCTCCTCCTCGCACCCGTCACCCCACTCGTCCTCGTCACCCCACCCCTCCTCAAGGTCTTCACCTCCATCACCAGATCCTTCAGGATCATCATCATCCTCCACCAAGTCATCATCATCCTGATCGTTTTCCTCCTCCGGTTCCTCCACCTCTTCGTCGCAGTGTTCCTCACACTCCACTTCCTCCACCTGGACCTCCTCATACTCTTCGGCATCGGGGTCAATGGCACCTGCAAGCAGGGGATGGGCCGCTATGTGGCAGAGAGGGTGGTTTGGGGGGAGAGAGGGAAAGAAAGAACGATGTAGAAAGAGAGAGGAGAGAGATAGCGAGTGAGTGTGTCCGTGTGGGTGGGTGGGTGGGTGGGTGGGTGTGTGTGTGTGTGTGTGTGTGTGCAAGAAGGCAGGAAGAGGAGACAGGAAGAAGAGACATAAAAGACAGAGAGAGAGAGAGAGAGAGAGAGAGAGAGAGAGAGAGAGAGAGAGAGAGAGAGAGAGAGAGAGAGAGAGAGAGAGAGAGAGAGAGAGAGAGAGAGAGAGAGAGAGAGAGAGAGAGAGCGAGAGGGAGATGGAGAGGGAGAGGGAGAGGGAGAGGGAGAGGGAGAGGGAGAAGAGGGAGAGGGAGAGGGAGAGGGAGAGGGAGGAGAGAAGGAGAGAAGGAGAGGGAGGGGAGAGGAGGGCTCGAGGTACCTATAGTCGCAGAACCTGCCCCATACACACACACAACACACACACACACAACACACACACACACACACACACACACATTCAGTCCGCATAACAAATTGAAAGCATCATGGGCTCATTCTGCTGCTGCTGCTGCTGCTGCTTCTGCTGCTGCTGCTGCTGTGGGGTTGCTGCTTAGTTCTGGAACACTTCACACATGAGATGCTGCCGCCTCTCTCCCTCTGCACTCTCCCCTCTCTCACTGCTTCTGTCTCTCACCTCGCCTTTGCCACTTGACTTTGCGGATCCTGGCTTGCCTTTGCCTGCCATTCCCTGGCCACCTCCCTTGCCCTTCACGGTCTTGCCTTTGCCAGGGTTTGCCTGATCCTCTGCTCCAGCCTTGCCCTTCGCGACCTTGCCCTTGCCAGCAGGGTTTGCCTGATCCCCTGCTCCAGCCTTGCCCTTCGCGAGCTTGCCTTTGCCAGCAGGGTTTGTTTGATCCCCTTCTCCAGCCTTGCCCTTCGCGATCTTGCCTTTGCCAGCAGGGATTGCCTGATCATCTGCTCCTGCAGCCTTGCCCTTTACGGTCTTGCCTTTGCCAGCAGGGTTTGCCTGCTCATCTGCTCCAGCCTTGCCCTTCACGGTCTTGCCTTTGCCAGGGTTTGCCTGCTCATCTGCTCCAGCCTTGCCCTTCACGGTCTTGCCTTTGCCGCCAGGGTTTGCCTGATCATCTGCTCCACCCTTGCCCTTCACGGTCTTGCCTTTGCCGCCAGGGTTTGCCTGATCTGCTCCACCCTTGCCCTTCACGGTCTTGCCCTTGCCAGGGTTAGCCTGATCCCCTGCTCCAGCCTTGCCCTTCGCGATCTTGCCCTTGCCAGGGTTTGCCTCATCATCTGGTCCAGCCTTGCCCTTCGCGATCTTGCCCTTGCCAGGGTGTGCCTGATCAGTCTTGCCCTTCACGGTCTTGCCTTTGCCAGGGTTTGCCTCATCATCTGGTCCAGCCTTGCCCTTGGCGATCTTGCCCTTGCCAGGGTTTGCCTGATCCCCTGCTCCAGCCTTGCCCTTCGCGATCTTGCCTTTGCCAGGGTTTGTGTGATCATCTGCTCCAGCAGCCTTGCCCTTCGCGAGGCTGCCCTTGCCAGGGTTTGCCTGCCCCCCTGATCCAGCCTTGCCCTTCGCGAGCTCGCCTTTGGTAGCTTTGCCTTTGGCGGTGGCGGGCCCCGATCCTTTAGATCCGCCTACCATAGCACCATCACCAGCTCCCGAAGTGGCCGTCGTACTGGCCAAGGACTCGCGGGAGGCACGCTTGTCCGAGTACGTAGACTCGGAAAAAAACTTGGCCATGCTCTGCGGATTGAGATTCCGCAGCTCCACCTTCGGAGGCATGGCCGGGCTCGCTCGCCAAGCTCGCTTCACCACCGGGCTCGGGAGGAAAACCCAAAAGCACGAAAAGGCACGCTGGGATGCCCCAGATAAGGCCGTTGACACGCAAAGGCACGCAAAAGCACGCACCAAAAGTTTCAGAAAATTTTCGAAAAGTTCCCGGCCCCGCCCGTCGCATGCCTTTGCATGCCTTTCCATGCCTTTGGGTGTCGTGTGGCATGCCCTATAACCCCTGGTGAGGTCGGTGCATGCGCCCCACACACACATACATACATTGCATGCACACACACACACATCACATATATGTAGGTAGATATGTCTGTATGAATATAGCTACGTAAATAGCTACGTACTAACTAGTCCCTTCATTCTGGCTCTCCCTCGATCTCCTCCCTACTTCGATTGATCCTTGCACTCCTCCCGGCCATAGCTCCCTTCCTTATTCGCCCCAGCTCTCTTTGTAGCCTCTCTCTCTCTCTCTCTCTCTCTCTCTCTCTCTCTCTCTCTCTCTCGTTTCGTGTTTCTGTCTGTGCGCTCTCTCTGTCTGGCAAACGACATATGACTGCTGCAAGTGCCGGCACAGCAAACTTTCATTCTCAGGCCGCCGGCCCACGCTTGAAATCTGCTATAAGCTGCACAGCTGCACTAGCTGCACACTCATGAGATGGCTGCCATGGATCTTGTAACATATTACAACATGTGTGCAGCCAGCCAGCAGCACGAAGCCTCACACAACGTCCTCCAAGCCACTGTCCGAAGAGCAATCTGAGGTATCCTGGAATACAAGATCATCATCGGCACGGATTCTCGGCTGAAGCTTCTGCGACTCCAAGATCTGGGCCACCTGGAAAGCACGGGATGCTATGTATATCAGCCAGCTTTTTGCTCGATCTTAATGGGACGATATAGACTTCGAAGATCATTCGCATTAATGGGCTAGCTAGCCATTACTACACATAACTGATGGACCATAGGTTGTCGGGTTGCTTGGCTTCACCTAATTTGTTAGATCACTTAGTTGCACTGCATGGAGACCATCTATATTTATGGACATCTATATTTATGGACTTAAGTCCATAGATATAGATGGTCTCCATGCAGTGCAACTAAGTGATCTAACAAGAGAAACCTACGGCCAAGCAGCTTATATGGTCAAACCAGAAGCAACATTTATCGCCGATCCTCCAAGTTCCTATGTCGTCGTTGGTTATATATACTTAAATGCATCATCTTAAATATTGGGTGGAGGTGATGGGCACCAAGAGGGGTTCGATGCATATCTTATCAGTCAAATTGTAGACTGAAGCGAACGACGTCATGGAGTATATGTATAGACTACATCCGAATAACTAATTAGTTTAGACCCCACCCAAGAAGTCGGAGCCTCGAAGCCGAAGCCAGCAGGATAGGATTTTGAAGCTTCCAGATCTCGACCCCCGGCCTGTGCCGAGTGAATGCGTGGTGCATGGGCAGACGAGCAACAGCGATTGTGCAGCATCTTGACTGCGATATTGGGGTCCCAGCACATCGGGACTGTCCCTTGGCATTTCTCCAACGGATGGTGGTCTGGATCTTGAGAAAGCTTCGAACTCGTCGGAGATGGCTCCTGTCATGGATCAGGCTTGTTGTACGTTTGATATACTACCGTAGAAGCAAAACTCCTTGTGATCTATCAAGACGGCCGAGTGTGCTGTGCAGTTGGAGGTCACTGTCCGGCCTGCGCTCTTTATTCAGGGTTCTGCGAAGAGCTCGAAGACCTGCCCAGTTTCCAACCAACGTCACCTGAGAGAGATCACACATTGCTCTGATGTCGTGGGGTCACGAGCTACTCATTAACAAAGTATATTCGACTTGAGGATATTTGCAGTCCTGGGCCCGGGGCGGCCTTCGGAGTTGCTGACCCATAACACCCCAGGTGTACGGTGACTTTCATGAACTTCATCTTCAGCAGCAGCTTCTCAGTTGCAGACAGACTCACACCCAACATCAAGCATAGCTGATAGCGATGTTGCTAAATGTTGGCCGAAGTTCCCGGAGCGGCGAGTATTGCCAAAGCAATGTTGAACTGGGGTTCTCGATGACAAAGTTCACCCCTTTGGCGTATGCATATTGCAGCCTTAGAAGTGGTCTCTGGCAAAAGTAATCGGCTTCGGATGATTGTATGATGCTTCCAAGCAGCAAGTAACACATTCGGCGGCAGATCCTGTTACCAGTAGCACATCGGCTTCCCAGTCCTGCAGACATCACTCATGCATGCACACAAAGGTCCGGCCGGCTCAGATCGATGAAGCATTTGCGGGTCCTTGCGGGCGCAGAAAGGATCGTTTGGATGAGCCACGGGACCTTGGCACCACTCAATTCTGTGTACGATGTGTGTGCGTGTGGGCTAGCATTCTAGCATTTATTCTATTGCACCACGAAGTGTCGCAAATGCGTGTCCATGCAGTGATACAAGCACAAGCCGGGTTCATGCTGTATAATTACGCAGCTACACGCAATCTGTCATCGGTCGCTGTAGGCGAAGGTTTCGAGTGGCAAGTAAATCAACCCCAATTACAAACCCCACAAGAGACCGGCATGCCTACGCGAATGTGCGACATGCAAACGGCGTCATGCAAGCAGCCAGCGGGTTAATTAACGGCGGCCATGCAATCATATGCGCCACGAAATGTCGCAAATGCGTGTCGCAGAGAATCGTGAGTACCATGCCACTGACACATGCAAGTAAGCACAAGCCGGCTGAAGCCGTCGTATTCGTCCCTCCCAGATCGCTCAACCAATGCCATGCAAAGCGGAATCGGTCTTCCCATCTCGGTTTGCTGAGGGCTTTGCTGCACTAGCAGTGTTGCACGTATAAATCACAAGTCGTCCGTCATTACTCGCAGATCCCGCGGCAACCATGAAGAGCATAGCATGGACGATCTCTTGGCAACCTGGGAATCATTCAAGATACTGCAAAGTGTTGACCGGCCATGCAATGAGTTAGTCGTCCGTGCACGCGCGTCCTAATGCCCCGAAGTGTATACTACCTATAGACCCATAAAAAACCAGAAGTCGTCATGCCTCATCGTTTCATCAACACAGACTGCACAACCGCGGCACATGGCCATGAGCTAATGAATCAGCACCCTCTGTGCGGCTTTATTGCCGGAGCTCGTCACAGAATGAGCTCATCACCTAGCTTCCTTCGTTCTTAAGTCAGATAGCAGCAGCCGGCCAAACGTTACATGCGAGCTCAGGTAACTCTGCGGCTGTAGGGCGATAGCGTTGCGTACAGTGCTGCACATAGCTGCAATAGCGTTGCGTACAGTGCATATGTTGATATGCTCGAGTATGCCACAGTACGATGTTGCTTTGTGGTCTGGCGGCTGCAGCTTTAATCACACATGCGTATACGGATCTTTAAGAACTACTCTTTCTCGAATCAACTATGACCCATGTTGACCCTGACTATTGGGGATCCAGGCTGTTTCGAGATTCCAGGATTTCGATGACCATCTATCGGAAATCTTGCGGTGCGTCACCGGCCTACACACACTTAGCCCAATGATTAATTTGCATGCTAGTGGGACCAATTTCCGGACACCTTATTTATAGCCTCTATGTATATATAGGAACGGATCACGTAACTGCCAATTCTAAACCCTAAACCTAAACCCTATAAACCCTGAAGTGCAGGCTTCGTCCTTGCTACATAGGAGTGAAAAAACCCCAAACCCCCAAACCCTAAGCCCTAAACGCTGCCATAAGGTTTATGTGTGCGATGTTGAGCATCAACTGGTACAGTGGCGACGGTGTTCGGGTTCTGCATTCATTTTGTTGCATATAAGACGTAGGGCTTTCTCGTAGCGATCTGTGTATAGGTTCTTATCCATAGAATTGGGGGTAATCGAAACTGCACACATTGAATCTATATATCCTTCAGATCCAAACCGAGGGTACTCTGATTAGCTGCCCCATATGCAACCACAGCAGAATCTGCTGCGACCTATCAAACATGCATTGTAAAAAGACTCCCGGCCTGAATGATATTTCTTCTAGACTCGAACACCAGTACTCAGTATATATACCAAGTTTGATGGTTTGTGTTAACACAAACCATCAAATTTGGTATATATACTGAGTATATATAACATAACACAAAACCTTATTCCAGAACTTCGCAGCTTTAAACCCAAAGCCCAGGCCCGAGAAACCACAAACCCAAAAGAGCACGGTCGAGAATCCTGTAGCTAAAGGTCAGAGCAATGCACCTTTTAATCATGATTCCCCGAGAAGCGGAAATACCAGGAAACACACGAAACAAAGCCCTATAAGCCTTGCTTGCCAAATCCGAGAATATAACTCTAATCTGACGATCTTCGGAGAACAGACACGACCCTGCCAGAATTTTTCGTAGTTGGTAAGAGTATGAACACTTAAAACCTCCGACTTCTTAGACCAAAGACGTAACCCATCAACCCAAAATCCCCTTCCAGACTTAAGACGGATCTGAGGTAGCTACATGAAGACCCACGTGGAGCAGGGAATCCCACACCAGATGAGACCGCCCTCGACGGTGTGCCGAACCTTGGATATAAGTTTCGGCTTTTCGGGCTTCTGCTGCATAATGTTATTCTTGGAAGCCGAGCGTCCAGATTCAATGCCAGCAAAAAGCCAAAGTTGCTCAAGAGGTCCATTCGAGAGGAATCAGCCACCTCGGATAAGTGTATGTATATACATATATATATATATATGAAAACATGACACAGAATGGCTTCGATCAAACCGACTTGTGTTCATAGTCATAGTGCCGAAACGACACGTCATAGGTCCTGGCCGAAAGACCAATCGAAGTAGCAGCGGCCGCCAGAACTCCACAGCCTATAACACGTGGGGCTGGGTAGTTCAAAGGAATTGATTGGATTGGGTCGCAGGCTGATCTCTTTCTGCAGGCCAGGGACCCGCAAAGAACTCCACGAGGTGGACATAATTGGTTTCGTCCAACGGCAAGCCTGTGCATCCAAGGACTTCGATGCAGCTCTACTGTGGCGCGGTGTGCAGCTGGGTATCTGGCTGGCATTCATGCTTGTCAGGACGTAGGCCAACACGGAGTACCGCATAGTCGTCAAAATGAAGCAATCGTAAAGCTTGCACATGAGTTGCACCAAGCTTGCACATGAGTTGCACCGTGCATGCACATGCTATCTAGCTGTGACCACATTGCAGCTAGCTTGCCTGATACGCACTGCATGCACACAGGTACAAGCTTTGAAGCACATCGATCGGCACCTCAAGTATCATGAGCAGCATGCATGCACTGTTTTGCCGCAACCCCGGCAGCTGTGTGATTTGAAAGATCGCAGCCGTTCGTGACCGGAACAATTCGACGATGGCACACAGGTGGCTTTCAATCGTAACGATCGAGTGTTTGTATGTAAACGGACAACTGAGGCATGTTGTGGATAAAGCTGCAGCCGGCCCCTGCCGCCACTCGTCTCACCTAGATTCTAGATGTATCGGCGCTTCTTCTGCTCCTTGATCGGGATGGTCGAAAGAACGGTAGACCGCTCCTCCGAATACCACCACCTTAGGTGCAAACTTATCAGCACACACAGGCACATGTGCCACAGGATTGGTAGCACATATATGCACTCATCTAATTCCGAGACGGCACTGAGCCCTCACCTCCTTCAACTTGAGCTTGGGGTCATCAGCCAAAAGCCTCATTCTCGCAATCACCCCATGATTGTAAATCTACAAACGAATTTAATGCGAAACCAATGTATAGATGCGGCTTGGTGGCTGTTCCTTGAACGACTCAAAAGCGGCAGTGTACGGGGTCAGGGTTCCATCTGCTCGTGCTCGTGCCTTGGGCCTTGCTTTGCTTTTCGGTTTTTTCTTGGCTGCGGCCTTGGCCGCCTGCTTTGCCTTGGCTTTTGGCTTCTCTGGCTTCCAGTCCACTGGCTGCTTGCTGGCCAGCACCAGCTTCTGAGCGTGGGGGTTGATCGGCCGCGTCGCGACATCAGGTTGGTCGCGAAACGGATGCACCGGCTCCTTACAGGTTTGTTTTGTTTTGTTTTTTTTCTCTCCCTCTCTCTCTCTCTCTCTCTCTCTCTCTCTCTCTCTCTCTCTCTCTCTCTCTCTCTCTCTCTCTCTCTCTCTCTCTCTCTCTCTCTCGCTCTCATAAAGCTGGCAAGAATCCGGCTGATCAGTCACTCGAGTCTTGTCCATGGCCGCCTCAGACTATAGTGCTGCACAGACCACTCGATGGTTGCTATAGGCTAGCCTCCTTTGCTTGCTCGAGGTCGTGATTCACCAAATCATCATCCCACTGTTTCTCAGTGGCCTTCCCATCCACCTGCACGTGCACGGTCCGAGACAATTAGGATTAACGGTTATAGGTTATTTTCTGGTATCCGAAGGTGTGTGTATGCTGTATGGGGCCTCCTCATCATCCTCAAACCATCCATTGGATTCCAGGAACTCCCCGAAACCTTCGTAGATCTCGTCATTCGTCGGTTCCTCCTGAATCACTTCAATTTATATACTGAAACAATTTGTGCCGGTACTCTCCGACCCAAGGTCGCAGCTGGATCGGGAGCCAGATTCCAGCAACCTCCATCATCAGCCGCCTGCCCGCATTGTATGCACATAGGCACGAAGCCCTCTCTGTGAAAGTTTATGTTCTTAATGGGGCCTGCTCGTCGTGATCCACATTTTCATCCAGCCACCACCTCGATATAAGTGTTGCAACATATAGCCGCATTGCAGAGGACTGATTACTAGGTCAGGTCGAGTAGCTCGCGCGGCTCTGTCTCGGGCTGACTCGCCTTAGTTGTATTTACTTCGCACCATTGACGCATGATCGAGCCACCGACACACGCTGTACTTGATTGCTACCTGGCAGCAGCGGGCAACTCCAACGAAAGGCCAGCTTCGTCGCGCCAGGAAACTTGTCGGCGGAAGGGGGCTTTCTCTTTAAGCCCTTGACCCTCGCAACCCCAAGTTGCATCATCACCCCAGCCTTAATTCAGCAGGCCAGGGATTAACAGGATCTGAATCTCCGGAGGCCTCGATACACGTAAGATCCCAACTTTGATCATCGGCTGCAAGCCAGCCATCCCCTTCCATGCCATTGGCAACCCAGGACTCGGCAGAGCCACCTACATACGATCCGCAGCACAGCTGGAGTAACATGCTGTCACCATTGCATGTGTGCAATTCAGTCTAAAGTCCCGCCTTGGTTTCCTGCTTCGGGCGTTGTTTCGGGCTCCTCGAAGATACGACTGTGGCATTGATATTTGCAATCTAATAATATGGATGTGCATGTGAACGAATGCCCGCCTGGTGCTCGTGAAGCCACGAATCATCAATCAAGGCCTGCGTGCATACAGTTAGTTATTTGAGGGCACCCGTTGAGAATCTAGATTCGAGTCGAGTTGTCAAGCGGACCCAACACCGCCCGCCTTGTATTCATCATCCTCCTCGGCCTCCTTGTTCCAATCGCCCCACTCCCTGGTAGCCACGGCCGAGGTATCCACAGAGTCGGTCGACAGAGCCTGTGCGTGCGGGATGAGCCGTAAAAAAGGATGCTGCAATCCTGGAATCCCAGACCTGATGGGCTTGAACTTCTAAGTCGATCCCCAATTTTAAAGGTCGTGTTCTCGTGCTATCTCTCACACACACACACACTCTCTCTCTCTCTCTCTCTCTCTCTCTCTCTCTCTCTCTCTCTCTCTCTCTCTCTCTCTCTCTCTCTCTCTCTCTCTCTCTCTCTCTCTCTCTCTCTCTCTCTCTCTCTCTCTCTCTCTCTCTCTCTCTCTCTCTCTTCTCTCTCTCTCTCTCTCTCTCTCTCTCTCTCTCTCTCTCTCTCTCTCTCTCTCTCTCTCTCTCTCTCTCTCTCTCTCTCTCTCGCTGTCTCTCCTCTCTATAGATATCTCCCTCCCTCTCTTTGCGTTTTATGGGCGAGGGTGGCTTTTTTTGCAGTGTTTCGCTCCCCTACCTCTCACGTCATCTCAGAGTGTGCACAGACAGCCATCAAATTGATATGAATAGGAATATAGATGGATAAATATAGATAGATGATCGATAGAGGTAGATATATATATATATATATGGAAAACCCAGCGGGTGCTGGCCTTCTTCTTCAGCGCACTCTTGCGCAGAATCCTGACCTGATCGATGATTTTACAAACTCTTGAGCTAATCATGGCGTAGCTGTTGCTCACGAGTGGCTCGAGGCTCCCCCGCAGCAGGAGTGCTTGCAACAGCGTTCGCTGTAACATCAACATCCTGCAGCGAACGATGCTGGGAACTTGCTGCCTACATAAATTGTACTGTTCGGGTCCTCCATGGCCCACGCTTGCGTGTCGGCATCATCCATGGCCGGTGGCTTTTCTACGGCTTTGCCGCGTGGCGGTGCAAGCGAATTTTTCACCGAACGTTTGCAAAGATGCTGTATTAGCTTCGTTTGCTTGCGCAGCCAGTCCTTACGTGTGAGCCCGTCGGCTTCGCAGAGCGGCACTTCTACCCTATAAGCGTCTAGCAAATGCTCCAATGCAGCTCTGACAGCAGTCTTTGTAAAGTACCGCGGCTCGTGGATAGCACCGCACCAAGAAAATGCTTCACGACATGCACCGAACCTCAAAGTGTTCTTAGGAGCCAGCTGACCTGTGCGGCGAACCCGACCCTCGTCGGGGCGCACGCAATACGCGTGCAACCTCGAAGCTATGTGCCGAACTTTGACCGCGAAGCCTTCGGACATCCTCAAACGTTTGGGCAACGAGCTGCGAAACCATATATGGGACGTACATATCCTGCAGCATGCATGCTGGTCCTACATGCTGACATGTGCGAATATCTTTAAAATGCGGTCGTAATGTACAGCATGCGATCGTATGTGACAGCATATATCTTCGGACACCGAAAGATTATTTCAATTTAAGTATGTAGCATCATGATCATTGAGCAACAAATCAAAATCGTCTCGTGCACATCATTAAAAGTTCCGACAAAATATGCATCAGGAGCACAGAACTTTTGGAATGAAACCGTGACTTCTGAAAGACACTGCCATAAGGCCGTTCATTTCTATAAAGCCGTTCAGCGGCATAAGGGCGTTGAGCACTTCCTGGTTTCGGTTAGCCTACCTCCAGTATGCATGGCCACAACGCACTCAGGGCGACCTAGCTTCAGTTCAGCATTGTTTCAACATGGATTCAACCAGTGAGCCAGTCAAGTTCGCCAGCCAAGGTCAGGTATGCCAACCATGGTGTCAAGAGCAATTTTGGGTGCCTTGGCCCACAATTAGTACCGCAGTGACAATTTAAGGCTAAAGCTTAAACCTTGAAGGTGCTACAGCACCGTTGATTCACGAGATGTCCTGTGACATCGATCCCGCTGCGGCCTATGCGATAGCGGTCAATGACCGACCAAAGCATCTGTTCCGTGATTGCCACGACAAAAAGTTCAATCCCGGGCAGACCTCTTGGTGCTATTTGCATTCAGCGAGGTGCTGCATTCCAGCTGCCAAGAGTGTCAACCTCTATGTCGCTGGCTTTATATGCAAAGCCAACTCGCAGCTGAACACTGGTCGCTTTACACATGATGTCACAGAGTCAAAGCACTTCAAGTCGTTTGAGGCATGCGTCAAATTTATTCGATCGGCAGCGCCGAATATCGCTGTGCTGGAAAATGTTTCTGGCATTAACTGTGTCAAGAAGGCCGGTTCAGATGAAACTGTTTTGTCAGTGGTCATGAAACAGTTGAACGACATTGAGGGCTATGAGTGGCAGCACTTCAACCTGGAGAGTTATGTCCTGCCATCAGTGCGCCCACGAGTTTACTTCATTGGCACCAGAGGCGGCGACTTCAAGAAGATTGCAGACATGGTTGAAAAGTGCAGCGAGGCAGCCAAGCTCATGCCACGACATCACGTGGAGACTTTTCTGCTCGAGAAGCCAGAGATGAGCCCCTATGCGGGGAAGGTTCTGTCGGCTCCAGAGTCAGACGAGCAGAGTAAGTTGCAGGGCAAGGCCGCCTACACAAGTTGCCTGGCCAGGGCAAGGGAGAGGGCCCTCAAGCGTCAATATGGACAGATTGCTACGAATCAGAAAGTGGCCGAGCATGCAGAGTCGAAACACTGCAGCGATGCCACGGCATGGATGCAGAGTCAAGTCGATGTATACCATCAGGTTGCAGACAACCTGACAATGGAAGAGGAGCCCCTCCATGGCCATGGAATTGCCGACGCCGCTTGCCAGCATTCCACATTGCTGCAATTGGATGTAGCCGTGACTAAGCCTCTGCATCATGCAGCCCAGGTGGGCCAAAGCACAGAGCGCGGCCATGTTTTTGTGCACGGCATGATCCCCACACTCGCCACTTCCAGCAGGTTGTGGTCTTTTGAGCGTCATCGTGAAATCCTCCCAGAAGAGCTGATGTCGATGCAAGGCCTGTCAGACTATAACTTTGCAGGTCTGACACTTGGGCAATGCAAGAACCTTATCGGTAATTCCATGGCATCGACTACACTTGCCGTAGTCCTGATTCCTTGCTTTGCGGCTCTAGGCCAGCTGGTAAGCCGGGACTGAGAGCCAGTGCCAAGATGCATCTTGAAAACCAAGCCTTTTCAAACTGTCTCTCGCGGCCGGCTCTCATTCGTTTCTGCGTCTTTCGGTGCAGACGGTGGCTAAAAGAGTCTGCGCGTCCAGCAAGTCCATGATGCGGCCGCAGCCGCACTGCAGACACAGAGGTTACCCTAGCTTCTATAGTTGAGAGTCACTTGACTTAGGTGCTGAGAGGAACATCGACCTGCGCATTCGTGGCGACATTACTGAGCAAATCCTGGCCGTCTACAAGGACTACAAGAATGCCAGCTTCATGTTTATTTGTGACCCGAAACGAAATAACAGGGTCAACGACTACCGCCGCCTGCCTGTGATGGAGAAGAGCTTCTTCGAACAGGTTTCCGCCGGTCTCTTTGAAGAAGGCGGCCCCTTCCGGCCGGACCATGATCTCCTTCTCCTTTTCGACGGTCGTGTGGCAACACATGCGAATCATATCAGATCCGTAATCAAGAAAGGCACGGAGAACAAAATTCTACCTGCAAGGGGATCCTGCACATTGCGACTGATGCACACGAATCGTGAATTTGGAGCTGGAGGCCATTTCAGGAGTCGAAAGAGTCACGGTGCCATGAATCCCAATTTGCCGGACCCTCTCGAATCGCTCTACATCCTCACAGGGTCAAACCGCTGGAAAGCACTTCCGCACCGAGAGCGTCAAGTCATAGACCTCCCCGGCGACAATGGGTCGCGCGGTTGGGGCCAGCTGTCACTTAGGCAACCGCGTGACCTTGAACTGAACCAAGTCTCGCAAGAGGTCAAGGATCTGATCTTGGGCAAGGCATCGGGTGGGGAAGAAGTGGCCGGTCAGAGTCAAGACCCGCAGGAGGACGCAACGGATGCAACAACGATGCCAGCAGTGCCTTTGTTCCCCTGGGAGGCACCGGAAGCATTGTGGTCAGAGCTGCATTGGTGTCTGTCCCACCACGACACGAACATGGAGACCGTCATGGTGGACTTGACTCCAGGGTCAGGAGTTGCGGCCACCGCTGCTGCTCGCAAAGGCTTGAAGTACGTGTGCTTCCCCTCCAAGCAGCTCCAGGCCGATCTTATCCTCGAGACAGCGGCTCAAGCAGCATTTGCTCTACTCTGCTGGTTGACAATATGAAAGTAGAAAGTTTCTTCAGCCTCAGCCCAGGTGGTCCTCGCCCAGCTTGTTGACATCATGAGCGGCGTCCCCAATTCAGGGTTTCCGGCGCGCAAGCTTCGCAGGCTCACAAAAGCAGCCTCTTTGGGTGGAGATTCCAATGCCAAGTCAGTGTCATCTTCCTCTACTGAAACCTCGTCCAGCGCCGATGCATCGACAACTGCAGGGTCGCCCATTGCTGCCAAGCAGCAAGAACGACAAGCTGAAGTGTTGTCAGCTTCCGAAGAGGAGCCCGAGATCTAAATCCAAGATCAATGCGGCATCGCGTGAAGCAGTCCTTCTTCCAGTTTTGCCCTGCAGCATGTCCAACTCGTAGAAGCCAGATTGCAAGCTAAAAGCCTCGCCTAGAGGGTCAGGGTCCGGAAGGGGCTGCGTTTTAAACTTTGTGGGCAAGGAACTGCCTAGGCATGTGCTCTCAGCCTGTCAAAAAATGCGAAACATACAGTCTGCAGCAGTTGTTCAATTGACTGTCGCAAATTGACTGCCAGGTTTGCCGAAGATTGGCCGACCATGAGCCATTCAGGCTCATTGCTAATTTTGTTGAAAAAAGACATCGTCCATTCCGACGCAAGCATTAATCCGCATAAACCCGTAGGTGTGTAAGAATCCATTCGCTTTCAGATACACTCCGGCATTCTAAACATAACAGCATCTTTGCAGACATGGGTGATGATGATGCTGTGGCAGCTTTGGCTGAGCCTAGCAGCTGGGCTCGTGACAGCCGATCTTGTTTATCCGTGTCAATCCCTCCTCCAAGTCGGGGGCCACAAGGTTCATATGAGTCCGATCTGGACCACTGGAAGCAGTGTCAGGATGCTGAGTGTCCCCGCTGCTTTTTTGAAAATGGCTTTCGTGGGCAACTACGGAGGGGTACGTCTGCGCTGGCTTTGGAAAATGAGACACTGGCATGGCGCAACAAATTCACTTTCAGACACCCTGAGTTGGGTGAGAAGTGCTGGCTGGCGGTCAAGCCACGAACATTCCCTGGTGGATTTGGGATCGGGTGTTGGGTCTGTGCCCATCATCCGCAGAAGTACTCATCATCGTTTTCGCGACTCAGTGTCAACACGAAAGAAACGATGGGGCCCAGCGCTTTCAGCAAGCATGCGCAGTCGCCTTCCCATTTGGCCGCACTGAAGGACTTAGATGCCAAACTAAAGTCTCCAGAGGATCCCGCATCAGGGCAGGTCACCGGTCAGAGTGACGTGTGCCCACGATTAGAGAAGTTTGTGTTGGCTGGACAAATCATTGCCAGAAGAGACTCTTTCACTGATTACCACGAGTACGTCAAGGCTCTATCAGTGTCAGGTGCAGTGCTGCAACAAGGGTCGCACTCCGACATGTCGTCTCAAACTGCAAAGAAAATAGTTTTGGCTCTGGGGCGACCGCTTTACCAACAAGATCAAGCCGTGTTCCGAAAGGCCCGCGAGCCATCAGTATGCTAGGAACCTCCCCGACAAATCCCGCATGATTCCAGCATCAAGGCTCACCAAGACATGTCTTCCCTGGCAGGCTGTGATAGGGTCAATCGCCTACGACGTCAGAGACGGGCTGATGCTCCTTATTGGACGTTTCTGGTACCAGGATCTCAATGGCAACTCTTATCTTCCACGATCCGGCATATATGAAGCCATCTTAGGTACCGTACGTGTCACTGGTACGGGCGCCCAAGCAAGTGCCCAGAGTATCAGAGTCATTCTGGAAAATGCATGCACGATTCGAAGAGGACGTCGCGAAGATGGTAAGGCCTCTGGTCCAGAGGACAGTCTGGATTCAGACCTTTACGAACACATGAAGGCTTGTTACCATTCATGTCGCGGGAGTATCTGTCAGTGTCACGTCAGAGTTAAAGCTAGTTGCTGCTAGTCTTTGCAGGCCATCATCACTTGCCTGGTGTGTGACGGTGGCCCATCCGAGCAAGCTGCAGTTCCTCTTCTTCAGCGCGACCTTTTTCACAATGCGACCATGGTTTCCAGAGATCGCGCTCACAGAGCCAGATCTATTACAAAAGGCATATGGGGTCCCCTGAACGAGCAGTGTCAAGGACTACTTGGGTTGTTTACAACTGACGAGCAATCTATCAGCAGAATGTTGCAGAAGCTCGGCTTGCAAACAGCATGGTTCATGTCTTGAACCCTTTGCTCTTCATCTTGCTTGCGTCAACCAAGGAACTCCAGCAAGTACTCCCAAATATTTCAGGAGACCCAGATCAGCAACGGTGTCAAATTCACCAAGGCATTGAAAAACTTTTCATTCGCGCTCCAGCGCTTCAACTCATTGTCAGACCCCCTTTTCAAGTTGTTCCATTTGCTTCCAGATGTGCTGCGATTTCTCACTGAGCTCCTCGGCAAGTGGGTGTAGGTCGAGCGTTGCCGCGTTGCAGTGCCTATTTTGATTGTGTTCGTGCTCTGAGAGTAAGGATGACCCGTAAGGGTGACCAAGCTGATTGCAAGTGGGCCATCCAACTGCTGTCAGCAGTGTCAGGGCCCGGTTCGTGGCTGCGAATCATGACTGCCGCGTTGGCTGGCGACGCACTAATGTTGAGCCAGAAATTTATCAGGAAGGATGATGAGGCCGCGACCGAAGTGTATTTCAAGGCCACTGAGGCGCATGTTGAAAAAGCAGGGCTGAATAATTACAGGGTCATATTCAGATTCAGAGTGTTCCGTGACAGGTGCAGGATGTTCTGCGTGAGGTCAAGATTCTTTTCAAAGATCAAGCCATTCTTCATGACGCCACTGGTGCCACACTGACGGCCTTGACCTTGAAGAACTTGGCTAGACTCGGCCATCTGACTTACCTACAGGGTCGTTCAGAGGTTCCTTTTGCAATTCCTCAGGGTCAGGTGGAGGACCTTCGGCCGATCACAGAGCAGATCTACAGCTTGTTTCAAGCATTCTTCGCCACACAGTTCCCAAACTATGAGGAGGTGAATGCATTCGCGTTGTTTCGTTTGGATGGGGTGCTGAGTTGGCCTCAACGCAGAGTCATGCTGGGAACCATTGCCCTCACTGAGAGCATGTCGGCAGATGAGCTCTGGTGCCCTGGTAGGTTTAGACCATCACCTTTAAAGATTTAAAGGGATCCTAGTTCACTAACATCACAACACCGATTGTTTGTATCCCCCTAAACCCTAAACCCTAAGCAATAAATAGCGTGGGATGTGACTGTCTTGAAGATTCGTTTGCGAAGGAAGCAGCTGGTTGGAAAAGTGGACGGCGAAGGTCCATCCATGGGCCTCTTCGCCCGGGCCATGCACTACTTCGACAACCCACTGGCCAAGAACAAGTCAGAGTCAGTGGGTGCCCTGAGGCAACGGTTCGGGAACACCACCGTGGCATGGATGCAGACCTTGCAAAGCTTGGATCCACGGCAACGGTCTGCTCGTCCTTTGGCGGTCAGGGTCATCCAGAAATCGCTTGCGATCCTCACCGGGACTCAAAACGTGGAGCGTTTTCTCGGAGAAGTACGCCTCATTGAGCTCAAGCATCGTGCCCGTGCGCTCGGGAACGAGATATTGGAGTCGTCCTTGAAGCTTAACACACAGACGTTTTGCCTCGTCCTTAGGTTTCTGTAACATGATGGGCAGGCATGTTATGAGGAGCAATCCTGAGTGGAAACCCTCCCGACAACAGCTACGGGGCATGCTTTGCATCTGGCTTGTCTGCACTCCAGGCGGATCAGCGGTTCAGGTCTATCGGCAGGGTCCCTGGAATGGTCAGCCGGTGTATACCACTGGCGGCGTTGCTGCTACTGAACGAGTCGGTGATCTACTTCCTGTCAGGTCAGTCAACACTGCCTTACATGAGCAGCTAGCCGCCCCCCCGTTTCCTATTCGGGATATAGGAGTATTCTGTTCTGAGTGTCAGCAAGTGCCGGTACCCTTCCATGTTGATGATCGTGCACACGGCGTTCTCCTGCACAGCATGATTGCCACGGCGCTCGGCCTTCAGCTGAGCGATTGGCATGTCAGCAGACTGTCAGAGCGGCTCCCTTCGACACCTCCGGAGTCCTATGTCATCTCGCCAGGACGCGTGGCGTGGTATCAGTGCACTTTGCCTGTGGATTTGCGCCCTGTCGGAGGTAATATTCAGGTGCTGTCTGCCCGGCGTGATCACGCTTGTGTGGACGTGGTCCGCCGTGCTCTGCTTGCACAAGGGCTACCCTCTGAACAGGCCGTCTTACTCCGTACCAGCAAAGGTTGGTTCAGCCCTGCTTCCTTTTTGCTCTTGCTGCCAGAGCTAGATTCTTTTCAGGTATGGCCAATTACTGCATCAAGTGTGGAGGCTATCGAGGGTGATTCGCTCCCCTCCGTAGTCTCGGATGACTGGTTTCGTGTCAGCCTCCCCTACACACAGGGTTCAGAGGCCGCATTGCATGATACCGCTGGCTCCAATGCTGTTGTCATTTATAGCAACGGACTGTTTTTCACTCAGGCGCCTTCCTTCGCGGACCATTTGACACTCCGTTCCTCCGTGCTTCATACCTTCCTTGCATCAGCACCTGGGGACCCAACGGTTCCTTTGCATTTTGCGCGGTTGTTGCCTCCGCTCGATAATTTGCCGCCAGTGCAATTTGTTGCTATGTTTTGTCACGACGGCTTGCCCCCTGCACTAGTCGACTTGCGCCCATTGGGAGGTGCCCTTCATGTTTTTGGAGCCAGCATGTATGACACTCCGGCAATGCGTATCCAAACGGCGATTAGTCAAGGTGGAGACCCCTCTGTGCACAGGCCGTTGACCTCAAGGCTCGTCTCAGGGGAACTTTTGGTCCTGCATAGGGAGGTCATTGTCAATCCCTTTGTCGCTTTGCAAGGACAGCCTCCATTGCCCATAGTTGTGGTAGCTCGGCGAGACAATATCGCTTCAGGCTTCAGGACCGCTGACCCACATCATGTTGTCTCCGATGAGGAGGATGAGCATGATGAGGTCTCGCCGTCACCGCTGGAGGTCTCACGTGGATGGGGCGCCGTCCCCTCTTCTGTCTGCCTACTGGTGGCCTGCCAAGGACGTCTTCGCTGCGTGCTAGGGGTAATCTGGCTGCGGATTTCAAGTGCCATGGTTCCAGGTTTTCAGGAAGGTGTCCCTTTTCAGGTTCCAGCTGACCGTGTGTCTGATTGGGAGGAGCAGGTTGGGCCCGGTCTTGCTGACGTAAATGCGCATTCCAGACTGGCTTATCGCCTTGCCCTTCCTGACTCGCTCACGCAGTTATCATGGACCACTGCGAGTGGCATGCCGGGTGCTCGGGTTCCTGTGTTCTGTTTTTCAGTAGCTAGCCCCGCTGGCGAATTCAGGTTCTTTCTTCAAGGCAACCGACCTTTCTTTCAGTTCCGGGAACTGTTGCAACAATGCGCCGGTAGGTTAGGGCGGGGCTCTGCTGTGCTGGTGTCTCCGCCTCCCCTGCACCGATGTGTTTGCTTTGTGACTCCGCCCAGAGACTCCACGCATCATACTGTGTTGTTGGATACTGGACATAGCCGCTTCTGTGTTGATGTGTCCCGTGCCCGGCCTGGGCAATCTGCCTTATCCATTTTGCGGTCCTTGGTACCAGGCGCCTCATTCAGGCTTGAGGCGCCTCCAGGCAAAAGCGTCTGTCACGGGGATGTTCTCCGGGCACACACCGATGATGAGCGGCCTCGTATGGAAGTAGGAGAGATCTCCATCCCGACTGTTGGTCTGGGCGCTGAGCGTTGGCTCGACTTGCAGATTCCTGCGTATGTCACGGCTGCTGACTTCCAGCTTATTTGCGTTCGGATGCCGCGCGATTTTGGGATCAGTCACTTGTACCGTGCACTTCGGGGTCACCTTGGGGACCATCGCTGTGATGGAGTGTCTCTGCGCCGCATTTCGTTACGCCGGCCGGCGGTCGATGTCTTTTGCCTGCCCAGGATAGGACATAGTACTATTACCGTTGTACTTACGGACATTGAGGATGCCGAAGGGCCACCCATCATTTGCACGCGTGATGGCCCGGGCACTCAAGCCCTTTCATGCCGCATACTACAGGATGACATCAAGTATGGCCGGCTGTGGCAAGAGGTTTTCTCCCGTAACCCCGTCGTTCTAAGGTGCTCTACTACGACTGCTTCTGGGGTGTCTGCCGGATCACCGCTTGTGCAGGTTCAGCTTGGGCTTGACTTTGGGCGCGCCCATGATTTCGGGTGGAGCCTGAGTTGGGACGGGGCAGTTCCGCAAGTTGATGTCAGTTGGCCAGCTGCAACATCTACCGAGCCCTCTCTTCGACACCGGCACGTTGCCACGCAAACAGCTCCTCTTATATGGCCTGCTGCCGCTTCCCCTGTGTTCTCAGCCTTCCAAGGACGCCGACTTGGAGGCTCTTTCAATACGGATGAACTCGTGCTCGGCCCGGCAGCGTCATCGGAGAAAAACGTGCAATATCGAGCGTCAAAGTTTGCAGTCCATGCTCAGCAAGCTTATCGCGAGTTCTTTGGTGATAGGCAGCTGGCGTCACGAGCTTTGGACCGCGCGGCTACCCGCTCTAGTGCTCCGCCGCCGCTGGGTCGTGTGCAGAAGCCCACCTCTGAGGCCCAAGTGACCTTGGAAGGGGAGCGTCAAAAGCACACGAAGGCCATCCAGGACATCGTCGCCAAAGGTCAGAGTCATCACAGTGACCTTGACTCGGTCGTCGATGCTCTGGCAGACGTGGCAGCAGCACGGACTTCCACAAAGCGAAAGTCAGAGCCAACTGTTGATGAAGAGCCTCAGGGTCAAAGCTCCTCCTCGAGGCTTCCCTGCATGAGCAGTTAACTTGTTATGTGTCGCTCTTGTCGATAATAATAACAACCGATCTTTCCGGGTGTTCCTCATGAAACTTAAGGAAAAGAACGCGCACGGAGCAAGTCTTGCAGAATGCTCAGAAAGTCCAGGAGAAGCAGATTCAAGTTGTCAAATCCCTTCAACCTGGAGAGGTTGTTCCTTACATGGACGGTCAGGGAGGAGTGTATCGGCAGAAGCCACCGCCTGCTGCAGCCATCGACGCCCTCCCTGCGCCAGTACTGGGACGATTGGTGAAAGTGTGGCCCGCAAACTCCAGTGTCAAAGTTCCCGTTTGGCATCGTTACCAACTTGTCGAAGCTGCTTCCATGAGCGATGTGATCTTGGTGGCAGACGGGGCTTTTGAGTCTTCTTTGTATGCCAGCACCGGGCTTCTGGCTCGCCTTCACGGGTGCAGACTGGCGGACATGGAATGGGCGAGGACGAAAATGACCAAAGGTCAGTGCATCAGCTTCGGCACAGCTTTGCAGAGTCATTTTTACTTCTACCTCAGTGCCAGCTTTCGCCGGGCATTCCCTTTGGAATGCAAGGCCCTTCTGACTGCAGTGTCAGAGTCAAGACCGTCGAAGAAGGGCTTGCATGTTTTGTCTGACACGCCATTTCCAGAGTCACCCAAACATCCGAGGTTGACTTTTGAAGTGGTCTGTGAGGAAGAGGCGACCTCTCCTCATCAGATTTCACTCGTCGGATTGTTTGCGAAGCTCTCCAGTGTCAGGCGGCTGTAAAAAAGGAGTGGCACGCAGATTTGCATCTATGTCATAGGAAATCCTTATAAAAAGTTAAACTTTCTCGGTCTAAGAGACAGCTCGGCAAGTATGTATACATATATGTATATCTATATGTATATGTATATGTATATGTATATGTATATGCCATATGTATATCTATGTATGTAAATATGCTCGTGTGCTTGTATGTACGTATGTATGTATGTATGCATGTATACATATGTGTATGTATATACGTATGTATGTAGGTTCGTACGGATAAGTACACACACACATACACATATTTTTTGTATCTAAATATATTTCGTTAGTCATTCGTTGGTTTCTTCATTTGTTGAAACGTTTATGTATTTGTTTGTATACATTCGCATGTCTAACGAACGGGCAGACACAGGTACCTACCTACCCTTCTTTATCTTCAACCTGCGTGTGATTGTTGTTGCCTTACTTGTCTTAGGGACTTCTCAGGTATTTGCTTCTGCTTCGCTTCCTCGCTCGAGATTATGCAGGCGGGAGCAGAGTTCAGCAAAGCTGGTCGAGCGGTAAGGGATGCAGATGTCGCAGCCACACTACGCCCGCACGTTTTCGTGCCGTTGTAGATTGCAGCTACATCGCTCACTAATTATATCCGCCGCCAAGAGCCAGAAGCCTTGTACTTAATAACACAGTTACAATCCAAGTCGCAAGAGACGAGCCCCACTGCAGCCTGGTATCAAGGTGTTTGCTCTCTGGTGCACGCCGTTGGTACCGATGCAGAGTTGAACGACGAAGAGGCTCAAATACTTCAGGCCTCGTGGCTCAAACTGAGGGAGTTTAGGCATGGTCAAGGGTTTCTCATGGCCTGCAAGGTTGGTTGAGTGAGGCGGAAGAAAACAAGTGTCTCTTGCAGAGACTCAGAGGAGCATGGCAAAGCATCGCCGGTCAGGTCCTCGGCCTGGTGGAGGACTCGCACCCGGATGCCTTGGCTTGTCGCTGCCTGATTACCCTGGCCGTGATGCGCAGCCCGGCAGATCCTGTCCCGACAAGCCTTTATCTAGATGTATAACAAATTAAACAAATAAATAAATAAATAAATATATATATATATATATATATCTAACTTCAGCAGTGGACAAGATGCAAAGGATGAGCAAGACTGGATATGCCCAAAGCCTCAACCCTGCGTCAGCCATAGCGCAGTTCTGCTCCTTCAGAGCCCAAGGCAGTGGCGTTGCTCTCCCATGGGACTTTCGCGCAGTCTTCGCATGGTATGTGTCTCTCGGATGAATGGAAGAAAAGTTTGGGCACCGACACATTCGTTGGACATGGTACTCTTTTCTGTTTTAGCACAGTTTGCAAGAGAAAGTCGTCGCCTTTCACGTCTGCGTGCCAGATCCAAGCAACCCCCCCCCCCCCCACACCCTGAGGCGCACGGTCTCAACTCTGCCCCTGCCCGCACCCGCATCCACAAGCGTAGCACTCTGAAGTATGAGTCCAAAACCTGTGCCGGCCCCGGGTCATAGCGAGGATTTGACGTTCGGCGAAAAGAAGTTTCTATAGCTTGGGCTAGCGCCGCGAGTCGATTACTTCCTGGCCGTCTTTCAATAGTTCTCGCCCACGCCGTTTGGAAAGACACTTATCCGTGTCAGTTGCAACACTTCAATTCGATGAGCCCTGCGTGTACTGTAGTATTGCCAAAGCGTCCAAAATACTTTCAAGCAATGTTCCTTCTGGGCGTATGCTGCAGCCGGGGGTACCTTCGCTCTCCCACGAGCTGGCAAGGTTGAAGATCTCTCACATCTCCGCACGCAGCCGCCTGAGCTGCTGGTCTGCAGTTTTGGCTTCGGGTTGTTTAGGGGTTTTGTGCTTAGGGTTTAGGGGGTTAGGGTCTGGTTTAGATTTCATCAACGACGACCCTCAGCAGCTTAAGATCGAAGTCGCGGTCTTCGTGCGTCTATTTCTTTGCTCATGCGGTTGAGTTTTCTAGATTGCATGCCTTCGTGGGCGAAAGGAGTACTGTTTTTTTGCATTGGCCTCGAGACGTGCGAGGTCGAGTAGTTTCGTCCTGCGCAGACATCCAGAAAAAAAGAAGTCTGCAGGTGTCAGCTGCACTGACATGAGCAGAACTTCTCAAGCTGCAGGGCCTTCGACGCTCTAGTGTGGTTTTCGTGTCGCCAACAGAATTTCACAGGGAGGAAGCCTTCGGAAATTTCTACCTAGCATGAGAAGTTTCTTTAACAATCGTTTACTGGAACATGCTCACACTCCCGGCAATATCGGCAGTATCTGATTAGCCATGCTAGCTGCTATGCCCATCTACTGGACTTTCGACCAGCAGCTGCTCCATATGCCCGTCTTGTTCCCATCATTTGCCGGGAGGCCTGGAGCAAGAGGCTGAAATGTTGGACGAATGTGAGCGTCTGACCTCCAAGTTCAAGGTAGTTGAGGCCTGGGCTACCATTGCTATGACTATGTTGCCGCAATGAAGTTGCTATTGTTAACGCTAAGAGTGTGGATGGCATAGGTTTCGCGATCTGGGCACGTACGGGCTTAAGGTCTGGCTCACGTGGTTAAGCGCTTCATGCTTGCGACTGGGCATTTGGCCGTTCTTGTAGCCATATCTTGCTCAACTGTCGCTTTTCAGGTCACTGAACCCAAGTCCGACCCAATCCCTGCAATTCTGGAAGGCTCAGACAAAAGATCTGAAAGGCAGAGACGGAATGGGCTGCTGGGACTAATCTCGACTTCTGCAAGCAATGGTTCTCCGTTCTACTTTCTCCTGGTGCTCGGTGCTACATACATACAGTCTTTCGAATTGCTGCCCTTCGCCATCACAACCACCTCAGAAACCGTCACCGCCGCCGCCGATGTCGTGTCCGCCGCCGCTCCCGCTCCCGCCCCCGCCGCCAACACCACCGCCGCCGCCGCCACCGACCCCACCGACCCCACCCCCGTATAACCACCACCACTACCACCGCCACCGCCACCGCCACCAGCACCACCAGCACCACCCTCACCACAACCTCAGCAACACCAGCACTGCCGCCGGTGCTATCGCCAACACCACTGCCTCACTCACTATCACCATCGTCGCGGTGGCCGTTTTCATCCTAATCGGTTAGTTATCATGATCTTCACCCCCGCCTCCTCCTCCTCTTCTTCCTCCTCTGTCCCCCTCCTCCTCGTCCTCCCCCTCATCGTCGAAGCATCACCATCATCACCAGCTTCGTCATCCTTCAGCGCATCTTCAAGAACCTCGTGATCATGTCCAGAGCCACGACCACCAGCTGTGTGTTTTCCGTTCTGCGGTCATCGAGGTCTATTGGAGCTTCTGTTGGACCCCGAGAAGGCCAAGGCAGCGTCTGCCAGCCACTCTGCTCGGAATCGGCTGGCTCGGTTTTGAGCTGCAGAGCTCTGAGAGATCCCGGGCATGTCTCTTACTAAAAGGTCAGGTCAGGGCTGCACAATCCGGAACTGACATGAACTCACAAGTACCGTCGAAAGGCATCGACCGTTTGTCTTGCATCCGGTTCCACGAACAAAAATTGTAGTGGTGTGTTCGCAATCAAACGAATGATCACTTCCTGCCCACCGACGGACGAACACGAAGAGACGGACAAACACGACGAGAAAACATGCAATTGACACCGCGACGATGAAGAGAATTAAGTTCGCGCGCAAGTTCTTTTCGACTGCTGCGATCGGCTCATACGTGAATGGCAGCAGGAGGCGGTGCAGTGTCTGCAGGCAGCGGCGATGTCGACATTAATTCAGCACCACGACACCATGGACATCACTGCTGCTACTCTGTTGTCGTCATCTGACCGGAGAGACCAAGGTTGATTTGTTCCAGAGATAATATGAGAGCCACGTCGTCGGCACAAAAAGGATTGACGCAAAAGAGCAGGATAACAACCACCACAGCAAGACAAGAAGTCGCAAGCGAAGCATTCGTGCACTGCAAGGCTGCGTGGTTCAGTGATGTCTAGAGATAGTTTTGACAGCCGGAACAACATGACGCGATCAAGATTGTCGCATTTGTGGTTTGAAGCCATCAATGCAGCGCTCGGAGAGCACCACCAAGGTCAGATGCAGAAGCTCCAGGCGAATGCCCGGATGGTTGTTAAATATTCATAAACCCGCCCAAAGGTAATCTAATCAAAATGATGCTTTTTTCATCCTGCACCGGCCCGGCCGGAATGCCGGTTAGTTATCAGCAAGTGTTTGTCGATGACGTTGGCGGAAGCATTATGGAGGAAGCTGTTAAAGTTGCAAGACAAAGCCGTCAAGCAAGCATGAGAAGTGAGAGGCAATTCAGAGATAGGTGAAGCCGTGCTGCTGATGATAGCAGTCCTAGACAAGCGGCCTCCAGTGTGAGCCCATGGGTACAGAGCCTGGGGAAGACATTTGTAGCCTACACTTGTAAGAGCATTATCACCTTCTGGCCACGACGATGGAAACGGGCACTACAATTCATCGTTCTGCTGCCTTCAAAGCCGGAACCCCAAGATCTGGGACCTGAACCCTCAACCTGTATCCCCACACCGCGAACAGGACATCAAGACTAACGTCTTCAGCGGTATGCGTGCAGAAGGGCTGAGCTGCCGGGAGGAGGTTGGACGTTTCGAAGCTTAGTCCCAGCACTCCGCCCCATACAAGGCTCCTCGCTGGGTTTAGTATTAGTGCTCAGGAGTTTTTGCCTTTCAGGCCTAGGATTACTGTCTCACCTGTTTTTGCTTGTGCATCGCTTCGTTGGTGAGATAGGTTTACGTGCTACAAGTACTTTCAATCAGATGTTTTGGCCCTCCTGCTCGAACAAACGAAGACAAGTAAATCATCGAAGAAGCAAGGCGGGCTTCGAAAACTTGGCCTATGGTTCCATTCAAATCTTGGCACGCGTGCATCGCTAGCAGGAGTTAGCAGAATATAACTATAAGTAAGTTGAAGCTGTCCCTCCCTGTCACAGCCTGACATCCCTAGATACACCCGAACTGGACCAGCCAGCAGCACCGTAAGCCTGAACCCCCTGAACGATAAAACCCGAAAACTTAGCATTTGCGATTTGGGATGTGGAGCTAGGTGTTTGGGGCAGTTTAGGGATTTTACACCCTACGACGGAGCTGTTATCATTGGAGGAAATGAAGCACCTCGTGCTCTTGGTGATGCGCAGAGAGCATCAGCAGCTTAGCTCAGGGATGCCTGAGAAATCCGCCCCCAGAGATCCCAATAACCCTTACTTAAAAAATATACCTTGAACCATAATGCCATAATATTAAGCCGTCTATAGTTCAAGGGATATTCCTTAATTAAGGGGTACTCGGGTTCTCTGGGCCTGGGATTGATGTCGCCAAGCGAGGCTATTGATGATGAAAGTGCAGCAGCATCCGGCTGCCAACAAAGTAGGCCTTAAGTCATCTCTGTCCCTTCTCTGAGCTGCCGACACCCGAAATCCGAGCCACCAAGGCTTGACGACTGGATGAAGCAAACACTGGAGAATCGTCAGGAGCCAAATCAGTGCCATAGCCCCTCCCAAAGTGCAGAAGTCCCTGCATGTCAGTGTATATCACATGCGAGATGTGATCTGAATGCCTCAACTACTATGTGTGTCCGTGTGTATATGTATGTGTACATGTATATACGGATATATGATATATATGATATATATATATATATATAAGTGCATATCGGTCATACAAGCCTGCCTACCGTCCCGTCTACCGACCTTACATGTTCGTACCAGCTGCCTTCAAACAGCTGCGAAGCGGCCAGGAGTTGCTCAAAGCTCGAGGCTACAGTGTGGCATCTCTCAAGGCCATGGCCACTCTGAGTCGGAACTACAAGGGTGCCTTTACGGGTTTCTGTAAGATGTACGCCATCCTGCTCGATGTAGGTGGTTGTCGAAATTATAGCCCATTTTTGGGTGCCCTAAATAATTAGTTAGGTGCCGTATTATCATGAGGACCCAAGAAGGGACCCTAATTTTGACAACTACCCATGTAGGGGGATGATCGTTGATGAGCCGCCAGGATGAGATGAAGGCTGACAAGAAGGGCAAAAAGGCACAGCGGAGTGATTTGCTGACTAACCTGCTCAGGCACAGGGACGGGGACATATAGAGTAGAAGGAGTGCTGCTCGCGTTCTCTAGCCAGTACTGCTGCTGCTAGTGGTCACTCATCTTCGTAGTAGTACTAGCATGAGCAATCATGAGCGCTAGGTTGCGACAGTTAAGTAGTAGTTGTCGCCGTCATCGTCCAATATCAGCGTTGGCGGTGAGAGTGCGAGAGCGACTCGAAACGCCGGATAGCCGCAGAACAAAGATCTTCCCACTTGGCATGAGCCACAGGACAAGGACGCTAAGGAGGAGAAGAAGGAAGTGAAGGAAGTGACCCTCAAGCTTCCGAAGCCGAAAGATGATGCACGCGCGAAGTGGTGCCTCGGCTACCGGTTGCTAGCGTAGGCGTCGTGTCTATATCTTAGACCTGCATGCGTTGTGTCGCGAGAAATGCGATGATGCTGACGATGACTGTGGCGATGACGTTGCTCACGATACTGATCAGGAGGTGAGAGGAGGATCAGGAGGAGGAGGAGGAGGAGGAGGAGGGAGAGGGAGACGATCAGGCCGACGATGACGACTATGATGTTGTTGTTGTTGGCGGTGGTGGTGGGGGTTGGGGGCAGTGGGGGGTGGAATGTGGTGGTGGTTTTTGTGGTGGGGGTGAGGGGGTGGGGGGATACTGGTGGTTTTGATAATGATTCCGCTCACGATGATGATGACGGTGATGATGATGAGGAGGATGATCAGGATGATAAGGGTGATGGTGACGGTGGTGATTCAGTGGTGATGATGATGCTGATGGTGATAGTGATGGTGATGATGGAGACGATGGATGACTCTGAGCTGCCAGGCTGCTCAGAATTTGCTTGGCACACGAAGGAGTTTGGTCTTGCCTGCCTTCATCCTGTTCTCGACTGTCATCCCAGGATCACCCACTGCAATCGAAACGTGCTCAAAGACTCCATGGTGAGCTCTGCTGATTTGGAGGCGAGGGTAAGGTGGCAGTGCTCGGTGGCATCATAGCGCACGTGCAGATTCTGAAGTATGTGGGAATGCGCTCTGAGCACAGGGATTGCAGGCATGCTGGAGCTGAATTGCTGTTTTGGAGCCTGAGGATTGGCGTGATAGCCTAGTCCTAGTCCCAATTCTACAACAAGCACGGGGAAATCCGCATTCAGGAAGAAAGCATCAAGACCTTTGCAATGCGGCCCGCTCTGGAGTGGGCACTACTCAAGCTGCACGATGACGACACGAGCCTGGCCGCTGGGCTTCAGACAGTCTCCGAAAACTACATGTGAGATGCCGGTAGGCTTGACATCAGCCTTGTCTTCCTGCTTCATTGCCCGAGCCCCGAACAGTTGTTCCAGCCGTGCTAGTGTCTCTGAGCTCCTAGCCTACCTGTGTCCTTTGGCTTCAAGAACCAATGCGCTTCAGGACAGCATCTTTGTGCTCCTCTATCGGCTCTACACAGGTGAGGATGCACAGCACTGCAAGAAGCGAGGGAAAGTCGTCAATTCGGGGTCCTCCTGTGTTCCTTTCGGGGTATGCTAAGCGCAAGCGCCCTTGCGGTTCCTTCTTTCTTCTTTGGCGCTTCTGCGCAGATGGGACAATGCGAAACGTGAAAACCTTCTGCTCCCAGACGTGCCTGGGGGCAGGGCTGTCGTCCGATAAGCTGTGCTTAATGCTTGGGTCATTCAACTCCTCATTCCTCACGCTCCTAAGCTGCAATCCAAATTCAAACTCACCCCCCACCGCCACTGTTGTTGCTGCTGCTACTCCTGCTAGTACTGCTATCTCTGCTAGGACTCCGCGTCCTCCTCCTCCTACTACTCCTGCTACTAACCTTAGTGCTGCTGCTGCTCCTACTGCTCCTCCTCCTACTACTCCTACTCCTACTCCTACTCCTACTCCTACTACTACTACTACTACTACTACTACTACTACTACTACTACGACTACTACTACTACTACTACTACTACTACTACTACAACTACAACTACAACTACAACAACAACTACTACTACTACTACTACTACTACTACTACTACTACTACTGCTACTGCTACTGCTACTGCTACTGCTACTGCTAATGCTAATGCTAATGCTACTGCTACTGCTACTGCTACTGCTACTGCTACTGCTACTGCTACTGACTACTACTACTACTACTACTACTACTACTACTACTACTACTACTACTACTACTACTACTACTACTACTACTACTACTACTACTACTGCCACTACCAAGACCACTGCCGCTACCACTGCCCCTGAAAGTGCCCACGCCCCAAACCCTCATCCGGGCCGAGTGGCTCCACCCCGGTGGTGTTCGAACTAAGGCAAAGAAGCGTCAAGACAGAAAAACCAGCGCCTTACGGCCGAAAACCTACAAAACCCTACCCCTTAAAGCGCTAGACCAACACGGGCTTGTGGGACGCCTTATGCAGACTCAAAAAAGGGGGCCATTAAAACACAAGAAGCTAGACCGACGCAAGGACACACCAGGCTCAAGCTGGGGCCAGCTGGGACTCCCGAGGCATCGCCGTGGCTTCGGGCTGGGCTTAGTGGCTCAGGCTTTAAGGTTTAGGGTTTAGAGTTTAGGGTTCAGGCTTTAAGGCTTAGCGTTTAGGGTTTAGGGTTGCGGGGTATCTGGTAGCTTGTGCTTAAGAAAGCAGCACGGCTAGTGTTTCAGCACCACATGCCACTGCCATCCATCGAACAACCCATGTCTGAGAAGTTTCGGGATTGGCCGGGTGAACATTCAATGCAGATCTCGCAATCTGCTCAAGCGCTTCATCATGTAAGGGCTATGAACGGCTAGTATGGGTCCTGTTAAATTGGGGTTCTCTGGAACCGGTGTGTTCAGAGTTCCTGCATTGCGTCTTCTGTCCATGCAAGAAGCACTGGTCATCCAGGAGGATTCGCGACGCTTTGCTCACACCTTTGCTACGCTGGTCGCCTACATGCAGCCACTTGTCTAAACTACCGGTACACTGCTTCGCTTACGCAGGTAACATGACATTTAATGTGCACTTACAGGTACACATGCGCACTCGCCTTGAACCCAGTTGTTCTCACTGGCTGGACGAGCGCTCATTAGAAAAAGCCTCAAGCTAGAGATGCGCGACCACAGTGCCTCTCCCGAAGACCCAAACCCGAAGCCCGTCAGCACTAAGATTTTCGAAGGTCCGAGACGATGGAACATGGCTTCCTGGCAGCTTGGCATGGTGCTCTGTGACCTGAGAAACCCGAACCTCTGTTGGAGGTGTCAGGACAGCAGTGGGACCAAAAGCACTGGAATGTTGAAAACGAGCGACTGCTTGCTGATCGATGGTGAAGACTGTGATGAAGATTTCGATGATAGTTGTAACACTTGCGTTGGTGGGGGTGATGATGATTCTTGAGCTGGTGGTGATGGCAGTCCGGGGAGGGTGATCTCGTGTCCGGTGATTCTGACGGTGGTTGTTGGTATCTCGGTAGTTGCCAGCTGCGGTTCATATGGGCGCTGCCTGTTTGGTGGCACATGCTCTTGTACCACAGAGTTCATCACATACCAGTCTTTCCGCATCTATCTCACTAGTCGTGGTTTTCTGTACCCCTTCTTCGAACTGAGCCACAGGCCTGTTCTGACGATGCCTGCCAGCTCGATGCTGTTATTATACACTGAGAGGTGCTGCCTTCTCCTGTGTGACGAATCAGGGTTGTCATGCGTTGGGCTATGCAGTTTCGGAGTTATGTGCAGGCTTCGGGGGGTCTGCCCGGTGTTTCGTTGCAAGTCAGCTAGTCTCGCTGTGCTCGTGACTCTCCAGGACTTTCCTTTGCTGTTTTACTACCTCAGTTGTCTGCTCTACTCGTTGCTCTAGTTCGCAGTGTTGAAACTGTTGTCATGTGAGTCAGGTGTGTGTTCTAAGTTACGTTACAAGCCAAAGAACCACAAGTCACGAAAGCCCAGGCCCTTATGCCCAGGGTTCACGTCTCTGCTGCACATCAGGGCAAAGGGATCCCCGCAAACCTGAGTCCGGGAACTCTTTGTCCGAAATCCCACTTACGCAAGCTCTCGGAAGCACAGACCCTCAGCACTACTTGGAGGTCCATGGGCAACTATAATTATCGCCACTATAAGGGGACTTATAGCTCTATTTATAACTACCCATGAGCCTCCAAATAAGGCCTCCAAGGAGAGCATAAGCTTCCTAAACTTATCCCTGAACCCTGGACTTCGGGCTCTGACTGCTTTACTTTCAGCGTTCAGGGTCAAGATTTCCATGAAATCCCGCACCCTAAACCCTCAACCTTAGACCCTCTGAATCCTGGTGGTCTGGAGGTGCAGTGCACGGCTAAAAGACACGAGGGTAAACAACAAAAAACCCTCTCAACCCGAAGCCCCAAACCCCAAAACCTCTGGACCCCTAGACCCCTAAACCCTCTCAATCCTAAACCCCCCTAAACCCTCGACCTCTAAACCCTAAACCCTAAACCCCCAAACCCCCAAACCCCCAAACCCCAAGGCCTCCAAAGCCCCAAACCCCCAAACACCCTAAACCCTAACCCCGAAACCCCCTGAACCCTAAACCCGAAACCCCCCAAGGCCTCCTTCCTCAACGTCTTCGCGCACAACTTCGACGAGCTCTGGACTCCCGAAGGCGAAGATTCTCGGGGTTCTTAATTATTACTATTACTATTACTAGTATTAGTACTACTACTACTACTACTACTACAACTACTACTACAACAACTACTACTACTACTACTACTACAACTACTACTACTACAACAACTACTACTACTACTACTACTACTACTACTAGTACTAGTACTAGTACTGGTACTAGTACTAGTACTAGTACTAGTGGTAGTAGTACTACTACTACTACTACTACTACTACTACTACTACTACTCCTGCTACTACTACTACTACTACTACTACTACTACTACTACTACTACTACTACTACTACTAGTACTACTACTAGTACTAGTACTGTTACTATTGCTATTATTATTCGTGTCATACTTTTATTATTAGTATCATGATTTTATTATCATGAAGGGCCATTGGGGAACCTAGACAAGGGTAGCCTTATTATTGATTATTGGGGAACCTGATGACAGTTTCGTGGCCTTCCTTCAGCTTCCAGGATTGTCTTCGAGGGTGTGCTATACGGGATTCAGGGTTGAGGGTTTAGGGTTTATAGGGTCTTTTCCGCTTTCGGTGTAGGTGCCGCGATTACTATGAGGGGGTTTTCCAAGCACCGGCTGCAGGGTTACGATTCCAAGGGTTTGGCATGTATGTGGGATGTGAAAAGGGTCCTAGAGCTTCGAAGTTAAGAGGTTTATAGGTGCAGGCTTCTAGGTTACGTCGAGCGGTTTGGCAGTAGGTGTAAAATTACAGGGAAACAAGGGTTTATGGATCTTCGGGTTCAGGGATTCAGGTCATGGGCGGTTTCTCTGTTTGGAAGACCTGTCTCAGGATAATTTTCAGGATAATTTTGGGTTAATCATCCTGGGCCCTTTTCCTTATGTCCTATAAACGTTTTGTCCTCGGGTATAAACCTCTGAGCCCCAAACCTCTACAGCCTAAAACCAAAACACGAAAGCCCTAAACCAAAACCCTAAACCAAAAGGCCCCGCAGCTGATTTGCCAAAGCCTCCCGGCGCCGAGACCAGCGCGGGACGTGGGCCCCGCAGCTGAAGAAAGCGTTCCTCTAAGGGTTCCTTTAAGGGTTCCAGAATCGGGTCCCCAATTATAAGGGCTTATACTCGTAGAAGGGATCCATAATGAGGGCTGGTACAAGGGTTGCCAGAAGTTTACCACATAAGCTATTTTTTTTCTTGAGGGTTTGGGGTCTTTGAGATTCCAGGG
>CAJNDT010005956.1:62500-237500 GCA_905221615.1 Symbiodinium sp. CCMP2592
GAGGGCGAGGGCGAGGGCGAGGGCGAGGAGGACGAGGAGGAGCATGGCGATAGAAAATGTCGACAGCAACGACGTTGGTGACAGTCGATGATAATGAACCTCCAAACCATGTCGAAGCCTCGAGTCATCCAAATGCAAACTGTCTGTTGTCCCGAAAATCCTTCAATCGAAAGCCAAAATCCCGAAATGGCACCCGCAAGCCCAAATCCCGTGAACCATGCAACTCCCCCGAACCGAACAACGTCCAGGTCCATTGTGGCAAAGCCCAGGACCAGAAGCCAGGAGAACCGAAGACTCGTGGCAGCATTTGTCGGTTCGGGGTTGAGAGTTTTGGGGGCTCAGCGTGGGGATGTGGGGACTCCGAGTTGACGGTTGTCCAGTTCAGGGAAGTTCAGTGCAGGATTTGGGAGTTGATTGTTGATCGCGTTTCGTATGTGATCCCACCACGCAGTGCGGCATTAAAGCTGCAAAACATCAGGTTTGTGCTTGTACTAACTTGTTGTTGCCGTTGTTTGTTGCCGGTGCTGAACACCACCGCCCCAATGGCCCCCCCGTGTCCAGCATTGATACAAGCAGTACTAAGTCTGACCAGTTAATGCTGGTAGTGCCCGAGGTGGTGATGGTGATGAGAGCGCTGGGTTTCGTATCGTGCCGATTACACCTTGTTGTAGACTGATTGCCCCGACTATGATCAGAATCGTGGCGACATCATGGTCGGATCAAAGGTGCATTCTTTACAGATTTAGCACTTCGCTCGCGCTCAAAATGACTGACTATGATGAATGCCGTTACGTACAATGCAGGCTAAACTATGCCATACTTATACTGCACTACTCTCCATGCACACGGCGAAAATAGTGCGGTGCTTCGATGTGTTCGGCGATACTCTACGCGACTTACCATCTGCTAGACAAGAGTTTAGTTTTGGAGCGGAAACATGCTAAGGACAGTTCTGGGAATCTGCGAAGTGCTCGTTTTTCGGAACATGACAGAACAGCGCAGAACGTGTCAGGGCATCGGGCACGGTGCCATATCACATGCGGCTGCGGATGAACATAGCGACGATTCTCCTCCATGTCGTGCCAGCATGTTGTACATGCCGTGAGCTCCGGTCTCATGCTAAGTTATATCACTAATATAGGGGCCTGGATAATTACCTATACTATTTTGGGATTTTGGGGTTCCTCATTATTTTTATAGTACCATGCGCCCTTCAAACCCTAGTAGGCCCCTATAGTGGGCGCCTTGCTGTTCATGCTATGCCAGAGTCCTGAAATGAACGGCTCAGGAGTGTCGTTGACATCCGAGCCAGATGGTCAGCAGCATGGGGCCCTGCTTGCTGTTGATCATCAGAGCAGCCTGCGTCTCGACAGAAAATCGGCTGCCACTCTATTTCCCCACGAGATTTCGGGGTACCTGTTTCAGTGACGCACGGTCACAGGGTCGATGCCTGCATCCTAGACCTAAAAATTCCTAAACCTTCACGTGCTCAGGTCTTCGGCTCATGATGCCGCTGGCCGTCCTCGCTCCGCGATCCCAGTGGAGGGGGCGCTGATTCGGCAGAAAACCCCTGACAGTGATCTTCAGTCTAGCCCAAGAAGCCCGACGAGAGCTCGAGGCACGTCCGCAAGCTGGTGCGTCGCGAATGCTCTCCTTAGTTTGGCTTATTTTTGTAGTAAGACGGTGGGTGACAGCCTGTTTCAATCCCGTTGTTCGACCTTTCTGCACCGAGGTGTAGGAATTCTCTACAGTACTGGTGTGAAATGCCACCAAGGAGTGACGTCCATCAAAGATCGCGTTAGTGACCCGGCTCTACCATTTGAAGGTGCGATGTCTTCGGTTGCGGCATGTACATTCACATGATAGTTTCCGTTTAACTGGGACGGATATCCGACATGCCAGCCCAGGGCGATGCTCTTGGTCACAATGATATCTTGCATGTGATGCATTGATATCAAGAGATATAAGAGTTAATCAGCATTTTCGGGTTGTTGATGCCGCAAGATGTTGTCTACCATGACAGGCATGACGACTCCTGTAGTTGTACGAACTAGTGCTGGCACCAGAGCACAGTATTGAGAGGGGTAGTGGAAGAACTAGTAGTCGTCGCAGCAGCAGCAGCAGCAGTAGTAGTAGTCGTCGCAGTAGTAGTAGTAGTAGTAGTAGTAGTAGTAGTAGTAGTAGTAGTAGTAGTAGTAGTAGTAGCAGCAGCAGCAGCAGGAGTAGCAGCAGCAGCAGGAGTAGTAGTAGTAGTAGTAGTAGTAGTAGTAGTAGTAGTAGTAGTAGTAGTAGTAGTAGTAGTAGTACTAGTAGTAGGAGTGGTAGTTGTAGTAGTAGTGGTCGTAGAAGGCAGTAGAAGACATCGTCGCAGAAGCAGAAGAAGAAGTAAGCCCCAAGGCTCGATGAAAAGCATCCGCGTGCCCTCGCGCGACCTCAGCGCGCTTCTTGAATGCATTCCCAGAGATCCCAATACCCCTTAATTAAGGAATCTGCCTTAAATCATAATACTAGGGCCTCTAAAACTTCAGGTATATTCCTTTATTAAGGGGCACTGGGATCTCTGGGTTCTCGGATCTTCCGGCGTGTCTGCTCGGGACATTGGCGCTTCTCTACATGGCGGAGCCACTCTTGCAATCCTTGCATTGACGTACTCTCCTAGGGTCCTAGGATCTCCGGGAGAGCTCTAGACTCGGGACACAAGGTGATGTTCGTCGGTCAACAATTCCCATTTCTTGCTGAAGTGTCTTAAATTTTCTGGTAAGGCCCCAAGCACTCAGTATGTGGCGCGGTCGTTTCAGTTTCTGATGCGCACTTCTTGCACTGCCCTGAAGGCTAAGGGCGCTAATTTGGGTATGCACTCCCAGCGTACCCTCGCTGCTTTTCCGCATGAACACATCGACAGGCTGCAGCCGCCATTCGGGAACCCGACCATGATGGATTCCCCGAGACTTCGCTGGGTGGGGAGGGTTCCCAGAGATCCCAGTACCCCTTAATTAAGGAACATACCTGAAGTTTTAGAGGGCCTAATATTATGGTTTAAGGTTAAGGGGTATTGGGATCTCTGGGTTTCTCAGCAATGGACTTAACAGGCTCATCCGTTGGGAAGACAAGGGCACAAAGGGGTCATGCAGTATTCCAAAGCTTTGACGGTGAAAGCTGCACGGCTTGATAGGGACTTAATACAAACTTGCCCGCTAGCTTCATCAACGACTTTCTGAGGCACCGTCACTTGTTGGCGCCTCCTGCAATGAGGATAGTAAGGCTTGTAGGCAGAGATGCAAAGCACAACACCATGGGAAGCCCAGCGCAATGTGTGGCTCTGCAGAGGCCTTCAAAAAACCCACTTCACCCCTCGAGCCTCGCTTTCCAACCCTTGGATGAACCCTTGGTATTTGAGCAAGATCTGGGGAATGGAACTAAGAGCACCGTCTTCTCTGAACATGTCCATTCTTGGGGACGAAACCCATGATCAAGTTTTGCACGAAAGAGCGAGCACAGCATCAGCCCGACATGGCAGTATGTCATCGACCGTATCCTGGGCGGAGTATAAAGTCAAGTTCAGTGTTCAGCCACTGGAGTGGCTGCCCTAATCCCTAAACCCTAAACCCTTAAACCCTATACCCTACACCCCTAAACCCTACCCCCTAAACCCCTAACCCCTAAACCCTAAAGCCCTAAACCCTAAACCCTACTACAAGGCTGTCCGAAGAACCGAAGCCACTCGAGGAGGAACTCCGGAGCTCGTGAAAATTTCTCCCTGGTGCTTACTAGGGAATTGGGGAATGGATCCCTATAGTACTCTGTATAATCCCCACTATAGTGGGGATTATACAGAGTACTATAGCTGTCCATGATAAAACTCCCCATAATCCCATAATCCATTCCCCCATTCCCTACTACGAACCAGACAGTCTAAGGACACGGCGGGAGAAGTCTGACACTTCTGCCAGCGCCGGAAAGCACATGTTCCTGACTCGTGGAGAGGTGGGCGAGCTTCTCGTGTACTTTAACTAGGCTGTTCTGTGCTCCTCCGTCTCTGAACAAGAACCCTTTCTGCACATTCGCATAGGCACCACAGCAGGCTTCCAATTCCTGCTTATAATACATGCATGTACATGTATAACCCTTATATACACGCTATGCCTTAACTTCCTAAGCCGTAACCCTGCGATGCCGACCTATGTCTGTCCCTCTGGAGGCCGCACGCTCTGGAGAGATGAGCATTGACCAGGCATCGGGCGCGTCGCGGCTATGAGAAGCAATGCACAAGAATCTGAAGCTCCGCTCCTGAATTGTGCTAGTAGAGACTAGGGCGGCGCCGTGGGAATCCAAATCTGACAAAGTTCCGCGCACGAAGCCCCGCGAGAGAGCCTGTTCTTGATGCAGTGTCGTCCCTTCCTGCGCGAAAATCTGCGACCAATGGCAGCACATAATGGCACCAGTAGTGGCAGCAGTAGCGGCAACGGCAGTATCGTGGCAGCGGCCTCTGCTGCAGAAGTAGCAGCAGGAGCAGCAGCAGCAGTAGCAGCGGTAGCAGCGGTAGCAGCAGTGGTAGCAGTAGCAGCAGCAGTCGTCGTCGGCGATGGCATTGGTAATGTCGTGGTATTTCTGGCAGGAATAGTCTATGGCATCTTGCTACCAGCCCGGCCCCTTTCCTCCATCCTAAATCCCTGCAGGACCTCATTCCACGGCCCACGTGGACAAGAATTGGCTTGAAGAGCGTCCCGAAGGCTCTCACCGCGAAGAAGTCCAGCGTAGCAAGCAACTTGGCTTCGCCTCCATCCACCACACATGGCAGGTGCAACGACACCCCGTGCGGTTGAACAGGTGTTGACGTCATGCGCACAGCCAGTGTCATCACCAAGATCAGCGCCATCATCAGCATCGCCACATCAACGCCTTCGAAAAACCACCAGCATCGACATCACAATCCCAGCATTGTCATCGCATTTACCTCCTGTCCCAGGCTGTCCCCACATTGTTGCCGTGTATTGTCGCCGTTTTGAGCATAAGCGATGCCTGCATGGACCTTTGTCAGAGCTATTTTCGTCATCATCATCATCATCACTATGACCATCGTCAAGCGTCTCGGCCCGAAAATCAAACAACGAGTTGCCACTCCCCGGAATGCCATGCCTCGCTCTGTTGCTGCCAACGATGATCTGGACATGCTTTCTAGCAGTGCTGACGAAGAGCCGGATCTTACAGACAGTGAATCCGGAAGTGCTGCCGGCTCCAATACCAGTGGCATTGACTCCGAAACTTACACGTATGAACCCAGTGTTTCCGTTTTGGAGTTCAGGAACATACTGCTACAGGAGCTGTGCTGGAGCGCCCTGGCATCGTATCTCTGCTTTATCTTTTCGGACTGACGGACTTCCTCGGCCCGACTTGCAGCGGCCAAGCGACAGCAGCACAATATGGATGCCTCCAGAGTCCGCGAGCTCACGGTGGCACAGCTACCCCCTCGTGAAGCAGATGCCCTACGTCACAACTACGCTTATTTGGAAACGGCGCTGCGAGGACCCATTCCAAGGAATGATATTGCCTGGATCAGTGGAGCACCGGAGAGCCCAGCCAAGAGACAACTCCTGCAAGCCTTCTGCCTGCTCCTTGCCAAGGAATTTGAGGACCACTTTGTGGACAGCGACAGAGCTCATGCCCAGCACTTTGCCCGACTGGCCACCGACCTGGTTTTGCCGCTCTTGCACTATGGTACCATGTGTGCGCTATGGCCGCTCCTCTCCAAGCCTTCACAGGGCAAACTGCAGCGATGGTACGCACGCCATCTTTTTCTGCAACAGGTCCGGGGAGCAGACTCTGCAGCAGCAAGCCACTCAGTGCAACCTGATGCGCAAATGGCGTCCGGCTCCTCTGACCCTGCTGGTCCTGGACCAGCTCCTGGCAATGGGGATGGAAGTGAGCCTCGGCAGGAGCCCTCCAGTTCCTCTGGCATTCGAAGGCCATGACTCGTCCTGGCAGTCTTCTTTCTGTATGGACAAGCAGCGCCTGCACTGGCGTTGGTGGCGCTTTCGATATCCCGGCGCCATCACCAAGCGCCCTCGCCGACTTCGCTGCGCTCGCCGACATCTACACTGCCCAGGCTACAACCGCCTTCTTCGAGGTCTGAGAAGGCAATTGCCTTCCAAGGCTCTGAGTGTGGCAACTGTACAGGCCTTAGTTTGTAGGCTGCAGGCCTGGCTCGGAGTGGCACAACCAGATTATGCAACGGGCCGTCCCGGTCCCAAGTCCGGGACCAGTGATGAGAAACCTACCCGAAGCCCTACCACCAACTTCACTGGAGACGCGAGGGTTGGGATCTGCATCGGTCATAGGATCCCTGAAGCCTCACAATTTGCCCAGATTAATACTCTCAAGGCAAACCATAATGACCATTTTCCTATACAGGTCAAGTCCCAAGGAATGACCCCTGAATGTTCTTTGGCGCCGCCGTCGACGTTAAACACCTCCAAAAAAAAAAATGACCCCTGAATGCGTGTGTTGGCACTCTCGGAGTAAGAATCCCTACCTCACCCGACCATCAGTTGCATTAGTTCGTTTGCCCCGAACGACGCTCCTCCCAGCGCTAGTCCTGCACATTTGCCTTCAACCTGCTGTAGCTGCAGCCCCGGTAAGCCATCAACTTTCCAATCCCGAAGCCTTGCCGGGCACTGTCAGACCAGGCCGAATAGCTAAACGCTCCTACCAGCGTGCGCTCCGACGCCTTCAGATGCACGGCACTGCATGGTACAGGGGTCGAAGACTGGATCCCCAAGCCCACAAACGCGACATTGCATCCACGAGCCCCACAAAGTCTGTAACAGCCCTCAACACTGCCAAATCCCAACGTACTCAGCTGCCCCCAAGACGTAGGCAACCCGCGCGCATAGGCTTTATAACCTGGAATTGCGGAGGCCTCACGGCCCTAGGCCTGGAAGCGCTCTTGCAGTGGCAAGAAACCCGAACAGAGGAAGTCCTAGTAGTCTGCCATCAAGAAACGCACTGGCAGTCTTCCAGCGAGTTCACCAAGCAGGGCTGGAAGTGTATCTCGAGTGGCGATCCCGGCCGATCTGCGGGAGTCCTTACCCTGATACGGTTTGCCAAGGGCTATGGGGCTGACGTTCAGTACCTAGAGATACTCCCTGGGCGCATTCTTCATACGAGACTAGCCAGCAACCCCCCAGTAGATGTACTGAATGTCTACCAACACGCCTGGAACCCACGTAAGAGTTGCTATGCCCTACAGGACCATGACCCGGTAACCCTACTCCTGCAGGATCGTGCAAACGTACTGCAAAGTGTCTGCAGCTGGGCCGCGTCGGTGCCACAAAGAAACCGACTAGTCATAGCCGGAGACTTTAACTGTTCCTTAGATGCCCGTCACCCCCACGTAGGTTCGGGTTTAGCTCCTCATCGTACCCAAGTGCACCGAGACCGGAAAAGCTTTCAGGACTTAGTGCAGCGGCTAGGATTGGTTGCAGTCAACACGTGGAAGAGAGCCGGCAAGCCATCGGCTACCTTTCCAAGTCCTTCACAATGCCCCGGTCATTCCACTTAGTGGGTTTAGGCACTTCCCCATTGCACTCACCATTCCTATGCCCCACATCCCAAAGACAGCCCACCGGCCGGCTCTCACAATGCACCAAGCCCGAACCGCGCTATTGCATGAGCCCACAGCCTGTGCTTTCAAGAAGCAAGTTGAGCTTTGCATCACCCCTGCTGTACCTGCAGAGGACATTGATCACCACCTCAGCAACATAGGTCAGCAGCTCCTGCTAGGTCCGTCCCGCTCTCAGCCCACCACTGAACGCCCTAACCTTGAATTATACTGGCAGAGCAAAGCCCAGCTACGAGCAGCATCTGAGCAGTTACACCAGCGCCTTCAGGTCAGCAGTTGGACTCGACACCTAGTCACGGCACAGGCCATGCGCTCTACATGCTGCAACGTTCATAGCATGCTCGGCGCGTGGTTGGCAGCAGCACGACTCCAGAAAATCACCCGTAACCTCAACCGACTGATGCGCCACAACAAGAAGCAACAAGCAGAAGCCACCATCACGGAAGCCCTTCAAGCAGACGCTAAGGGTCTCTCCCACGTGTACAAAGCAATGAACAGGCTACACCCCAAACAGCCAAAACGCAGCATACACTTTAAGACCACCGACAAAGGATTGCTCACGGCAGAGCAGTCGATTGAGGAAATTCGCAAATATTTCAGCGGAGTTTTTCAGACCCCAGCAACCAAGCCGGAGCACACCTTCTGGCTTTGTGCGCCACTCCTTATCACCAAGCAGGAGATACAGGAAGCCCTCGACTGTATGCCATCCAAGAAGGCCCTGCCCCAGCATCAAGCACCTGCGGTGTTATGGAAGGCTCACACAGAGCCAATCGTCAGCGCCCTGCATGCCGACTTTGCGCGGCGCTTTGTGCCTGGTCCACTGCACATGCCCAAATCATGGCACGAAGCCTTTGTAGCTTTATTGCCCAAGCCTCGCAAGGCACCAACCAGCCCAGGTAACCTTAGGCCCATAAGCATTCTCCCAGCAGTTTCTAAGATTTTGGCTAGGATCGCAGCACAGCGCATCCGACCACTACTTGAAACCGCTTTGGCTTCCCAGCCTCAGTACGCCTATCTACTTGCGCGTCGCACCACCGATGCATTGGATCGAGTATACGCCCACTGTGAAACGGTTCGGCGACAGGTAGCCTCAGTGCGGCCAGACCCATTTGCGCATGCCAAACGACAGAGTGCCCCCCTCAAGGGCGGTTTGCAGGTCTCTTTAGACTTGTCTAAAGCTTTCGACAGATTACCCCGCACGAAGCTTCGGCAAGCCTTAGAGCGTATCGCAGCCCCGCCAGACCTTATACAGCTGATTCTCTACCTACATCAAGAGATGATACTTGTATTCAAAAGGGGGGATCTCTCTGTTGAAATCTTAACAGGCACCGGCATACGCCAGGGCTGTGGCCTAGCGCCACTCATATGGTGTGCATATTCGCTGCTCATCCTAGAACAGTTTGCTACATACATTCCCAAGAACCAGATTACAGCATTCGCTGATGACTTGCACCTCAGCTGGATCATTCACACCCCGATGCAGTTTCGTCAGGCGTGTATCCATATAGGCAAACTTCTTGATGATCTGCGAAGCTTTGGTATGTCGGTAGCCTTTGACAAGACAGTGGTGCTGCTTCTCCTTGGGGGCTCCTCCCATGCAACGGTCACAAAGGGCCGTATCAGCAGAGGCAAGGCTGGTAGGCATTTCACTATCTCTACGGAACAGGGCCCTGTCCTATTGCCTATCCGCCGAGAGCACGTGTATCTAGGCACCAAAATAGGCTATCACTCCTTTGAGAAAGCAACGGTTGCCTATAGGATTCAGCAGTCCTGGCAAGCCTTGAACAGATTGCACAGAACTCTAATCTGTCAAGCCCTTCCTCTGCAGACTCGACTCCGACTTTGGTCGGCCTGCGTACAGTCTATTCTTGCGTATGGTCTCACGGCCATCTTCTTGAACGCAAATACAGCTCAACAGTTACGTACGCATGTGGCCAAACAGTTGCGCATGGTAGCTCGTAGCCCAGCTCACCTCACCCACGAGCCCACCGAAGCCTTCCTTGCTCGCCTCAAACAGCCGGACATTATCACAACACTCCAGCAAGCTACTCAGAAACGCATCTCACAAGCGCAACAGTACCTGCAGCATGCTCAATCTCCGCTGGTACACCAGCGATGGCAACAGCTACAGCAAAACAGCCGTGAGACCTTCGCGCCTGCTCCGCAGAGCGGCCACCTCACAGAAGTTACCCAGGTTGTGCGCGTGCCTGCCACCTGTCCTGTTTGCGGCATAACTTATGATAGCTTTCACGCCATGAGAACGCATTTAGGCAAAGCGCACCCTGAGTATAGTCAGGCAAACACCAAAGCAGGCTATGCTGAGAAGTCGTATCGGCACCCGGACGTGATGCAGCATGCTATTGATGGTCAGCCGGCCTGCAAACATTGTGGCAAGCGCTTTGCCTCCTGGCGCTCATTTGCAGGACATTTTGTGCAGAAAGCATGTCCTATACTGCACAACACGAGCACCACGAATAAGCCTGAGGATCCTGTTCATGGGGCGTCCGCGCCGGGGATCTCTCTAATCACTTCACCACAGAAGCAGCCAGACATCACTGCATTGCCGCTTTTTGACCAAGATGCCATTCAGACCCTTGCAGCTCAGAAAAACCTGCAGCAATTGGCTGCCGCTATCAGACCGGAGTTACTTGCCGGTCACTGCCCAGTGTGCCGCTACAAGTGCAGCAACAAAACTTACATAACACGCCATGCATGCCTGCAACATGACTTCATCAAGCAAGCTGAGCCCCTTGTTCGAAGCTGGGCTCGAAATCGCAGCGGTGTTGGCAAGCCGTGCAAGTGGTGCGGCCAAGACTTCCCTCAGACCCCACAGGTGCATCAAAAGTCGTGCGTTGTGCTTTGGACCATACGTCAGCTTCTCCACCGCTTTGCCTGCAGCTTGTCCGACATGAGCGAGGAGCTTCAGCGAGCAGCGGAGGAGCTCAACCAGTTCGGGGGCTATGTGAAGCCCCATCTGTTTCAGAAGGACCGCGAGCCCTCTCAGGCTCCCTCACAAGCCTCGAACTTCACGGCGACAACGGATGCCACGGACCCTCCCTTCGTGACGGAGGCACCGGCTCCACACAATGCACCGTCAACGAGTCCCATGGAGACCTTGACCACAGCCAAGCGGGCCACCGTGGCGGATCAGACAGTGAACGACCCGGCCGAGACGGAGGACGGCCCGCAAGCGAAATACTCAAAGGCAGCGGGAAAGGGACACGCCCCCTCGGCTCCTTCCTCACCGGCTCCAGCGGACACCAGTTTGGCGACAAGGTCCCCAGGGCCAAAGCCCGAAGAGCAGGCCGATCAGCAAAATCGGCAGGATCGGGACAAGAGCCGAGCCTGGACCAATTCTTCCGGAAACCGCTACAACAACCGCGGCAACTGGTGGAACAAGGAGCAGGATCGCTCCGATCGTCGCAGCCGCGACCGGGATCAGGAAATCGAGACTCTGAAGAGTCTCGTGCGCGACATGAGCCGCCTGATCGTTCGCCAATCCGACTCCTTGACGTATCTGCAACTCGACGTGGGGTTTATGTTATTTCTTCGGACGTCGATGAAGCCCGTCATCGAGGGAGACTCGGGAGCGGCCACGGACTGGTCAATTGTTCAGGACTTATACAAGGCAGGTCAGCAGTGGAACAAGGAGAAGACGGAGAAGCCAGAGGCCATCGTGACCACGCTCCGCACCACGCTCATGTTCTTTGTGATCACGACCCTGCTGGAGCGAGTGGAGGGCACCATCAACAATCCTCCGGATCAGGAGCGACTGCGGAAACTGGGAATCATGGAGGTGAACGAATTCCTCTTCCTGAAGTGGAACCCTGTCACGCAGAAGCACGACAAGGCCCAGCGCGACCACCTCCCGATGGAAACGGTCAGGGGCTGGCTGGAGCAGATCACGAAGAACTTGATCTACCCCAAGGTGATCATGAGGTTCCATGCCCTGAGGCGTCTGGCTCCTCAGATGAACTCGGACATCGTCCCCTTCACCCTCGAGATCCACAACAGATGCCAGGAAGCCCAGGTTACCCACCAGCTCCAGGAGCGGATGTCACACAACTCAGTGTGGCATCTCCTGGGCGGATCCATGCGACAGGCCAAGCTTGGCCGTGGCCCCTTGGAGAAGGCCATCGAGGAGACAGCACGCCGCTTGTGATTTCTCAGAGTGCCTTGCAGCAGTTACGGCTAGATAACCCTTCCGATCACTGTTATGCCAACTCAGTGGTTCTAGCTTTGCTGTGGCTTCACTGTCTCTCAGGCGTCCCGCTTGAGCCAATGCCCCTGGCATCCGCCTCACACTGCAAAAGGTGTTACAAGGCCACGCCCACACTCAGCAGTTGTGGCAAAGTTCCAGTTGGGCACGTGCACTCTCCTCCTGGCCGGCAGGCGGACAGCAGGATGCTGCAGAATTTCTTCAAGCCCTAGGTCCCCTGCTTTATGATAGTGCCTTAATTGGGGTTTGGGAAGCTAGAACCCTACCTGCCGCCCCTGGTCTCCCTTCTGAGGTTTGCGAGGCCGGCACTCTACTGCCGCTTGCGCTCACAGCCGCTCTACCCTCAGGGCTAGAAGCTGGCGTGACGCTTCAGAGCTTAGTGGAGTCATGGCATGCACAGCAAAGACGCAGCGAGGTGACAGTTTTGGCCGCGAATGAGGGGCCTCCTACCCTGATTGTCCAGATAGCTCGTTTTGACGATCGAGGAGACAAGCTTCAGGGCCTCATCAATCCGCCCTTCCAACTGCACCTACCCGTCTTTAACAGCTACGACTGCACTATGCAACAAATACCCTATCAGGCCAGATGCATTGTCTTCCATTTGGGTAGTAGCGCTCGGAGCGGACACTATCGTGCAGCCACGCTCAGGGAAGGTCAGTTACATGCCACAACAGATGATAATCGTGTCATCCGGCCAGTGCAGGCATCAGAGGTAGAGCAGATTCTCACCAACTCCTATCTTTACTTCCTGAGCAGGCATCACTGATGCCCTTTTAAAACCGGCACCCTGCAATCTGTTTAGAACTTCGGCTTGAACAGTAGTCATGCTGCAAACTGGAGCCCAAGGGCAGGAAAGGTGGTACCATAAGGCGCGCGCATTATGGCCCGTACATTAGACCCTGACCTTGGAGCCTCCTGAGTAGTCATGCTAACAGTCGTTTATTGTTCAGCTCAGCTACCAATGTAATCTGACAATCACACTTGTGAAATCCTCCCTGCTCATAGGCCCTCAGGGGCGGGGGAGGCGAAAATGCAGGTGCCTACACGTGTTCCAGGGGACCATACGTGTGTGTCCGAAGGACGCCAGCAAGTTTCTTGCTGCCCCAGTCGCACCTCGAAGCCCTCTTCGCGGCGAGTGAAGAAGAATGACCATCGTCATATCTTTCGTCGGTACCTCCATCATCAACGTCGCTATTCACCGTCGCCGCAATCCGACAAATTTACGTTGGCTTTGTTTATTGGGATTTGCGATTACTTGATTCGGACGCATTGTCACAGGCTTCCCGACTGGCTAAATGGGCAGGGTTTACAAGCACATCTCACGGCCCCCTGCACTCTGGCAGCGAAGGTTTGGAGGATTCTTCCTTTTCGGCGCCCTATGTCAGCGAGACAGTCGAGGAGGAAAAGACTAGAATCTTACATCCTGGAGGCCTGTTCGGCTTAGGATGCGCTCAAGAATCATTTCCATGCAGGCTTTAGTACATGAGGTCAGTTCTCAAGATCATCAGGCATAGTCCTGGTCGTATTGATCATGTTGTTGCGTATGCATCTAGACTTGATAAGGTTTCCTGTCATCAGCCCGCTGGCCTACCGCCAGGCTTTGTGCGAACTGTTTGGGAAATTCTCACAGTGATGTGGCTGCTGCATGCCGCTCTGTCGATCTTCAGCACGTCCCACCATTTAATGAATGAAGCAAGCTAAGACGAACCGCGCCAGAAGACAAAGGGCTGTGGGGCTTCGATCGCTATAGGAAATGTGGATGCGTAGTATCAAATCCGGTGAGGGTGGAATCAGGAAAGCAATCTTCAATGAGTCTTCAATGTTTCGCGTGTCTGGATTACGCAGGAGATGCCTTTCCGCCAATGCTTGTAGTTTTCTGGTGGATGGCTTTTTGGAGGTGTGTGTGTGTGTGAGAAGAGTATGGCACCCCGGGTTGCGACATGTCGGGTCACAACCCGAAAGCATGGCCTAGCCGCCTTAAACCTCTCAATCCTGAACCATGAACACCAAACCCTCCGAAGCGATCCATTTGACGTGCTTCCCCCATTGCCCATGCAAGCATTGCACGTCCAGCGAAACGATGGTTAGTGAACCTTTTAGTTGTCCTCATCGTGGTTCTTTCAAAACCTGCCTTCTCTCATATTCTGCCAAGGATGTTGTGTTTATTCCACTGCAGTTCTTCGACCTCCCTGAGTCAGAACTTCTGAACGTACTGTCGTGGTCGACGATTGCGTTCTGGAGCGTTGACATTCTGTGGCTCGGCTCGAAGCAAAAGTCTTTGCTTTGCCTTTTTTGTTCTTGCTCCGCTCAAACCAACTTTTGGCAAGACCAGCGGAGACTCAGAAGCTGTCGTTGTCGATAGATGCCGCAGTGTGTGGGTGACTCCTTATGTGTCGAAGCTCAGTGGCGGTTCCTACATTCTTTCAAGGATGTCTTTCCGCACTGGAGTCTACAGCAAGGGGGTGCTGGTGATGGATGCAACGGCTGTGGCACGGAAATACGCGCGGACGTGGCTGCCGGTGGACATCATGCTGGTCTCCATAGATTGGATTGCAGCTTGCCCGCAGATTCGCACAACCCAGCCACGGCCAGCAGCTTGCCGTACTTCCCCCCCTAAACCCTAAACCCTACTATAAACCCTAAAACCCTAAAACCCTAGCTTCTGCTGTGGGGATCTGGTTGGGAACTCCGGGAGTCGAAGCGGACGGTGGCTTGCCCAAGGCGCCGGAGCCAGGTTGTGGGGTTCAGCCTTGTCCTTTTTCATGGTTCCCCCAAAAGAATAAACAGACCGGCTAGTAACGGCTAGTAGACCTTCTTACATAATTCCTACTAAGGGATATAGGTATAGGGCTCGGTCCATTATTTCTAAAAGGACAAGGGTGGTGGGGTTTGGGAAGATACCTTGCTGTAAAAGGCAATGAAACTGATGTGGGGGTAGTTATCAAAATTGTGGTCCCTTTTTGGGTGCCCTAAACATTAGGTGCCGTATGATCATAAGGACCCCAAAAAAAACCCTGATTTTGACAACTACCCATGTATGTATGTTCCCCTCCTGTCCTGAAGCCTTGTCGGCAATGGTCCATCACATCTGAGGCCCTAGCCTTGGAAGGCAGCCGGGGGCAGCAGGAGGCGGCACGATTGGGGTGATTGAAGCTCGATGAGCTATTATGTAGAAGGCCGACTTTCTCCATTGACACAGGATCTGCCCTCCTTAAACCCTAATTGTTAAACATCCAAAACACCGCTTGACAGGGTCACAATGTCCTGTGGATTCTCCGCCTACTGCGCCTGGTGCGTGTCGTCCGCCTGGGCAAAATGAGCCGGACAGCTTTAGTGCTGCAGGACATTGGGGTTGTCTGGGCTTTCAGGGCTTGCAAATCAGCGCGTGAAGCTGGGTCCTTGTCGCATTCGAGCAGGTTTTATTTGCAGCGGTGCTTCGACATAGTCGGGGCGTACCTTACTCAGGGGCCCAAACTGAGGATTTTAGTACGTATGAGATTGTCTGGGGGTCCGCTGTTGACTGGCATTTCCAATTATTTCCCCCCAGTTGGCGAGACGGTGCACAAGGAAGTGCAGATTACAAAGAGGCGCGCATGAAAGAACAGCACTGTCCAGAAGAGTCAGAAGCAGAGCTACATCGTAGCGGCAGCATATCATGTAATTGCCAAACCCGTGGTAACCCTAAACCCCACAACAAGCCTCAAGCAATACAGCATCGTCGGTCGGCAAAATCCAATGGGGGCCGTCTTAGTGTCAACCTCTCCCGCAGTTCGAGGCAGCGCAGAACATAACAGAGGGGGGGAGATCTGACCCACATCGACGCTCTTGAAGCCTTGATCCTTAGACCTTCCGCCACGCAATAATAGCACTCCCTCCCCATTTAGAAGGCAAGTCGCAGTGCTCACAGCATCTGGATGACAGGCGATGGAAGTTCGTAGATATGGATCTCGTGATGCACACACCTAAGGCTTGAGTTTCGATTGAAAGGAAAGGACTTTCCGGAGCGAAGATTGCAAGACTCGCCCATGCGAACGTTCTGGAAAAGCATCTATAGTAGGGTTGAATGGTTCAAAGTTAGAAGGGTTGAATTATCTAGGTCATCATATTCGAAACAACATTTTGGAGTACAGGACTATAAGAGAGACAAGTTTGAAAACATGGTAAGAGAAGGCTATGAGTCTTGCGCATCCGAAGGAGGCCATGCAAGGCTGGGCCGTGAACGTCCAGTCTCCTGACCTGGCAAGGATTTGGGAGTTTCCGAAAATTAGGGGTACCTTACTTGGGGGTCCTTGTAATAAGGATCCTGCTATTTATCGGGTACTATATTAGGGTCCCCCATTTTCGGAAACCCCCATTTGCGGTTTCAGTTTCGGGCTCAAGTGTGACATGTCAGCATCATCGTCCTCACGAGCTTCGTCACCTCCTTCGCCGTCAGCCGAGCCAGCAGCACGGTCACCAACACAATCACAAGCATCATCACTCTACACGCAGTCATCGACATCTTCCTCATCATCGCCACCGCCATGACCATCTTGAAAATCGTCGGCAAGGCGTGCTTCCGTCCCCTATCGTCAGGGTCATCATCGTCGTCATTATTTCGTTTTCATCATCACCCTCAGCTACATCGTCGCTATTTCCGATCCTGTAAGTACGTACGCCGCCACAACCACTGGACAAGACATCATGTTACGGCAAGCATCAGAGTTGGAGGAGTATCAATTGGGGTACAAGAGCATGAGACGGGACTGACATGTCAGTGGATCTCATAGTTTTAGCCAGAATTTCCACTTGTCGACTGTAAAGCCATCCGTGCACATGTGAATTGTTCGTTCTCCGGCAAGACAGCTGAGGTTCAGCGTGGCCATGAACATCATCCGGCTGTTGCTTTTGAATCACATGCGGCTTGGTGGGAATTCCAGAGACTTCTGTGCCTCTGGGGCACTGGATCTCAAGGTCACAGAGCCCCTTTGCCTTTGTTGTAATAACCCTAAGCCAAGCGACTCACGATAGATAGCTCCAAGTCAAGCTTTTGCCCTGGCCTTCTCAGGATTGCCTGTGCATGGTGGGGCTTTTCCCACATTGGCGGCAAGGCAGATGGGTGGTCAACCCAGCAGCTGGGATGAAGCTACCGTGCAAGCCATGCCAGCTTGCTGATCGGGGTGCGAGCCGGTTGTAGGCATTGAGACTGTGGCGGAAGAAGGCTGAATCTCAGAGGGGACGCGGGCTAGCATCGGGCACGTCGGCAGGGAGTATGTTTCACAAAACCGCCATGAGCCCGGCCGTTACCTAGCGCAGTGGTTGTTGCAAGTTAGGATGTGCTGCTCATTCCTGACAACATCTTGAGCATAACTCAGGTACGGGGTGGAGGAAGAAGACCGGCTGTACGGCTGCTCGGGCTTTGTCGCAGTCTTTGCGTGTGCAAACCGGCTCTGTAACGCACGTTCTGAGAGTTGGCACGCATGCTCATGGACGAAACAATAACAAGCGGGCTTTTGCAAGTGGTGTGATACGATTATAAGGGCCTCCGAGTGCCAGAAGGGTTTACTGACAGGACCATGTGGGGCGTTCTCAAAACTGGGGTCCCTTTGAAAGTGTTGAGAGCCTCTGATGCAGAGACTGATCCAGATCTCAGCCTCTCCTCGGTCATCCGTCTCTTGCTCCTGAGAGTAGTAATAGTAGTATATAATAGTAATAATAGTAATAATAGTAATAATAGTAATAATAGTAATAATAGTAATAATAGTAGTAATAGTAATAATAGTAATAATAGTAGTAATAGTAGTAATAATAGTAGTAATAGTAGTAATAGTAGTAATAATAGTAATAGTACCCGAGTATTCTTTGCTTTGTTGTGGATTTTTGCTGCTATCGGAGTCTTAGGCTTTTGGAGGTTTGGAACGGGGTCCAGCAGTCTACCACTGCGCTGAGGCTATATGACGAGTCTACATTGGGTGCCTTGGCAGAAGACGAAACCTTAATCATCCCTGGGCCTTCGATTGAAATAGGGGACGGGAAATTGGAGCATCATTCAGTCTCCTCATGCCTTTATAAGGTAAAAGCATGTCAGTGCCAGCACGAATCATCCTTATCCCACGTTCCAGTTGTAGACTTGATTATCCTGATTGTACACAGACCAACCTAGCAACCCCCTTGAGTCTGCTTGAAACTTCCACACTGCATATCCTTCTAATACCCCCTATGAGATGACACCCCCAATCCCGACCTGCAGCAATTGACCGTTTGAGTTGGGGCTCGGAGAACTCAGAGTAGTATTCTTGTCGGAGGCCTTGAGGCTAACGCGCTATTCCCTTGATTTGCGTGTGTATGATTTCGGGTTTAGGGCTTTGGGACTTAGGGTTTTGGGGCTTTGGGTTCGAGCCTTCGGCTGCTGGTGGACAGGCCATCGCACAGCTCGGGGTGGGGGCCACTGGAGTCGAGGCTGGCTTCAGCAGTCTGTTCATGTATCCATTCTTTTTAGAAATGTATGCAGTAGCGACTATGTGTATACGTATACGGTATACGTGTATGATACACAGGTCTGTATGTGTGTGGGTACATGTATATCACACATACATACTGCATACATGCATGTATACATACATATGCACGCGCACATATCTGTTCATGTTCACATGCGCGTTTCGCGTCCGACTCAGACCGAAAGTACGACGGGAAAGTAGAAAGCTCTTTTGGTGTGGGCTTTCGCAGGATCCGACAATTTGGGGGGCTCAGACTACAAGTAGGATGGAGAAGGGGGTTCAGGCCTGGCTAGGTGCTCATGGGTGCTGTCCGACTCGGACTCCTGAACATTCTGGAGCTTGGCTGCCGACCCAGGATGAAGTGTGTCGGGGCCTTCCGCTTGTGGCCGCGTTCATCCCTGTCGTTCGCGGCAATGGTTGCTAGATTCTGTTGTCCCTCCCAAGCTATCTTGTCATGGTAGTGGTAGTCAGTGATTTGAATCGCGCTAGTCATGGCCATGCTTGTCTCCGTTGCTGTCGGTATCGTTGTCGAAGCTGTTGGTCGACAGCGTCGTCATTGCCGTCGGTGATTGCACTCTGGTCATGACTGTGCATGCGCTCTTGAAGAAGGCGACGCTAAGAATGTCGCCTGAATTCTGCTGCACTCGGATGTCCTGCTTGACTGGCCGGAAGCAAAGTAACATTCCGAGTACGATGCGAACCCTGCTACCTCTGTCGCAGGGTGTTTCGAGGTTTCATGGTCTGGAGTCCTCTTGGTCCTACAGTGAACTTCAGGCTATCCAGGATACTATCTTCTCATGATCAAGCATTCTGGTTTCTGTTATCGAACGAGCACCTCTAAGCCTCTAAGCTCGAAGCCGTCCTTTCGACTAGCAACGATACGATCCTGAAGACGACGGAGGGGAAGACGACATGCTTTTCTGTGATGATAACAACGACGGTGATGTCGATGATGCTGCGTTCATGAAACCTGCAGCTTCTGATCCCCTTCCAGTCTCCTTCCCGTTTTGCAGCACCCGGTAATTAGGAAATTGTAGGAATCAGACCATACAGCTATTAGCGGTCGCGGAGAAAATTTCAAGAGTTCTGAACCCAAAATTAAATTGGCTCCACAGCACCGGGAATCTCTTTATCCGTGTCATCCGGGCAGCTGCAAAATCACTTGTAATCCGCACTGCAGGCAAGATTTTGATTTTGCGCACGGATGCTGGAGCGGGGAGTAGGAGAAGTGCTAGCTAGCCAGCTAGCTTAGCTAGCTACCTGCATTCTTACCGTACCCGTCTGCGATTGACTGCTGAGATTCAGTTTTCTTGTTCCAGCCGTCAGGCAGTCTTAATTAATGTACTCCACATGGCAAGTATCTGACATGCTTTGCAAAAGAGCCCTAAACCCCAAGCTTTGATTTTTTTGTTTTGGTGAGCCGGCCTTCGTGCGCTTCGCATGGGAAGAGGTAGTCAGACTGGCCTCGTCGCTTTGGATCCGGTAAAAGTTATATGTGGGGTTATAATTAGGGTAACTATGGTTATAACCCCTATTAGGGGACTTATAACCCCATTTATAACTACAGTGAAGCAACTGTCGGAGGAGAGCCGAGTGTGCTGCCGATAAGTTGCGCTTCCACCATGTTCCACCTTTTCGGCAGCACTTTTTTAAAGTTGCGAGTCGTGGAAACAGCGCCCCAGACTGCAGACGCAGAGCCGAAGCCCTCAAATAGCTGTATCCGTTACCAAACTTGCATACCCTGGACTCCGAAGCCCTCGAAAAGAATCTGCCGCGAGGCCACGAACTTGCCCGAACGCATCTTCAGCGCCCTGTCCTTGTAAACAAGGGCGTCTTCTAGGTTCCCCGTTGAGCCTGCGTGCCTGTTTGTTTTGCACTGGACCGAATCGACAGTTCTCACTAGTATTCGTAGGCAAGCACAGTTTGACGTGCAGTCCAAGTGTATGTCTATTCCGGTCCTATAGAATCATATTGAAATGTAGTATCTTTGAGAACCTTTGAGAACAACACATACTTAGTAATGTGTACAGTCAGACACAAGCACATGAGCAATGGAGTACGGCAACAGCTGAATTTGTATTGTGTAAGGCAGCGCAAGCTCGACGAGAAGACAGCAACAAGTAGACCAGGGATTTGCATGCTGTAGACGATCGAGAACCTGGACACATGTGCAGCAGACCAGGTATTTTCGTTGCCCTCATTTCGCTGATCACTTTCTCCACCATGGTGTCGTCAATGACGTCCATGATGACAGCGTATTCCCGAAGCAAGGCATGCGGCGCAGGGGGGGCCAACGTTGGTGTTTGCGGCCATCAGTTGCATATGCGAAAAATAAACCAATGAGCCCAATACGCCAGTTGGAGCCGACAAGATCGACTCTGAATATGCTTTTGGTATCCTCATCCTGTCTGAGTCTATGTGGCACAGCCGTATCCTCGAAGCCCTCTGCCCCAGTACATCATCGGTTTTCAAATTGTCTTAGAGGTCCGGATGCCCGTTGGGCCAAGAGTCTGTGGGTGCCACATGGTCGTTCATGGCTCCTTGCTAGCCGGGCCGAGCATCATGTTCCGACGTGCACAGGAGGAGGAAGCGCGCCATTTCAGTCTGTTGCAACGGTACCTGCTGTCGCTCAGCTGCCAGCAACTGGAAGAGATGATGTCGCAGAGGAAGCAGTTTTCAGTCGATTCCGAGTAGACCTAGACGTCATCGGAGCTCTATTTGTTTCCCCCGGTATATCCAAGGCACAACAAGGTTTCCACGAACCTGAGCCAGCGAATTACGAAGTTCCTGCAGCATGCCTACATGGCCCAGCATAAGGCCGGGCCGTTCAACTCCGCACCGTCACTGCGTCACAGCATTTCTCTCCAGTTGCTGGCTACCCAGAAGCCCAATAGTAGCTCCCACATTTTAATTCTATAAGGTAATCCCAAAAAGGAACTACTATGGGGCTTGTGGGTACGGAGCGGTTGTCCTCGTCCGGGTGTGTTGTGATGGCTACGTCACGTTGCATTGTGTGAGGCGTCCTCACAGGACATGCATGCGACTTGGATGCATTACGGCCTTGACCGTGGCAGCTGATGCGCCGCAGGGTCGACGGTTGTGGAGCCGCAGGTTTCACCGATTGTCACGTTCATGTGGGTTGTCGTCGAAATTAGGGTCCCTTGTTGGGTATCCGAAATACTAGGTGCCGTGTTAGAATAGGGATCATAATCTTGACAACCACCCAATGTGCAGGTTTGCTGAGACGCTGAAGCTGACTGGAGAGAGGTAAGAGTCGAGTGAGAAGATGCCTTCACCTGAGAGAGGCCATGAATCGTAGATTCCCAGTTTCTAGGGGATTCTAGGGATTCTATGGGCCCTGGAGATACTAGGACTTCGAAGTTTTGCAACTGGGCATCAGACTGGAAGAATGGTTGGGGACCAGGTGCCCTTACTGGACATGCTGTCACGTCCGCTGATGAATGAGCATCGCTGCTGCAATGAGACAGTTTTGCACTGTATAGCTAATCAACATTCTCCGCTGCAAACGTTAAGATTTTGAATCAAGAAATCTTTTCACGGCTCCATATTGTGTGAAGCCATTCCAGACGTCAAGCCCAGCTACCGACATTGCTCTGAAGGCAGGATCTGCAGTATCAGTAAAACAATCCATACTCTTCAGATTCCAAACTCACAAACTCGAGGCGCTTTGGATCCCAAAGCCGAAGCACTAGAGCTGCCTAGATCATTAGCCCAGAATCTCAAGTCCATGTAGATCTTAGACCACCCTGGAAACCCAACTACGCTACCGCTTGCAAGCCTGAGCCCCAGAGCCCAAGGAGTTTGGCGTACCTCGGAACCTTAAAAACACAAAAGGCCTCAAACCATTCGAACCGTGCCGAACAGTGGCTTTCCGTCAGCATGAAACGGGGACCTTTAACAAAAGCGCCAAGCCCTACGCCTACGGCCCAAGCCCTATAAAGCTTAAATCCTGCCCCCCCCCCCCCCCCTCCGAAATCGTAATCCCATGAATCTCAAAACCCAATGTTCTCATGTTCTCCTGATAGCAAGGTTGCAGCTGGCATCTTGGCTGTGAGATTTGGTTCCAGGCTTAGGCTTTCGCTTTCTCTTGCAGCACGGTGTAAAATTGGGGTTTTTTTAACTTGGGAGCACGGGTTTTATGGGACGAGGGGCCGAAGTCAAGAGCCACGGAACATGCAAGCGTGCAGGGTTTGCCGCACCCTCGAGTACCTCACCTTGATTATGCCACGGCGGGGCGGGCAAACCGCTCTGAGGTTTCTCTTTCGTGATCCGTTTGGGTTGGGGATCTACCCTTCCGTCCTGGTCTTGGTATATTCTCGTGCCGAGGCACGGTGCCACAGAGCCGTTCTCAAATCATGTGCTGCTATCGAAGGAAAAGCACCAGAAGGACATGGAGAGGTTGCCCTTCCTGAAAGCTATCTTGAGTTGAGTCTCGGAAAGAAGCTTATGATAGCGGAGGCGGCTCCCGGCATTGCGAATGAAGTTCTGCTTCCAAGATTGCGATATGAAGTTCGGGGTTCTGCCTGTGGACTATCTCCTGCAAGTTGTTCAAAGCCAGTGCACACGACCCTAGCCATGAACATGAAAGCGATTAACTTGTGGCCCCCTGGGCTTATCAGGGGCACTTCCTTTCGGTGAGCTGTCCGCATCTGGGTCGGAGCGCCTGTTGCAAGTGCCCATGAGCCATGTGGCCTTTCCCAAGGGCACAATGTGCAGACGGTGGACAGCATGCGGAACTTGGCGAGCTCCTCGTTTACAGTGTGTACGGTTGCCACCAAGGACTGTGGGCTTGCACGAGGCTCATGAAGGGGAGGTCGCTACGATTTGCCTTGGACTCTGCTTGCCGGTGGAGACCATGTCTGTGCTACTGCTGCTGTTGCGGCTGCAAAACAAGAAGAACCAACGACTGCGATTCTGACGACGACGAGGACGGCGTCGACGGTCGCTGCCCCAACGACGACTGCGAGAAAATTTCACGTGTGCGGGGGAAGGGCCAAGGCACCTACTGCTACGACGACAGCAACTCCTGCTGTACTTTGTGCTGCCTGCTACCGCAGCATACCACAGTTATGTTCACAGCTCTTGAACAGTGCGCAGGATGTTATCTTCTGCAGCGGCGTCGAGGCATTGGCGGCGTATTTGCCCATCACTGGAGACGTCTCCTACCTTCAGGCCGGCCGGACGGCGGATTTTGGTAGTAAGATACATTATCCCGTGCATGGCTTTACTACCAAAAACCCTGAAGGGACATGCATAGTGAGTGCTTATGAAGGGGAGTGGCGAACGCGACGGGCCCCGCAGTCCTGTTTCTGCCGCTGTGAGGATGGGAGGCAAGCCGAACCGTGCCTCCATGTCTGGACGGCAGAGCATCTGAGCTTGCACCAAGCTGGCCTCAAGTTTCCCTCACCAGCTTGCACTGTGAACTTCGCATGCTTGGGAAAGAGTGATCAGGTTCCAAACGAGGCAAGGCGCCTCAATCCGAATCACTTCGTAGGCTCCCAAGAACACCAAGCTGAAGCCGCAATGCAAACAGCAAATCTCCTTTGCCAGTGAAAGACACAGCCCGCATGTTCGCGACCAGCCACACCTTCCTCATAAGGATTACAGCAAGGGGGATCGCATATGGTATACCTTTTGGGACATGGTGTTTACCTATCATGGGTCTGTTTTATGTTGCCAAATATTCAACACGCAGCTAGCTGCAGTAGTGGGGGCCTTGTGGTGCAGGCCCCAGAAGCCAGTGATGTATTGTGTTGGACGCTTGGCGGTTTGAGGGATCTGGGATTCAGGGGATTTGGGGGACTATGCGGCGCATAGGACCCCAATCCCATTCGCCCTCATTTCTGCCTATGATCAGGATGTGCCTTTGGACGGAGTGGTATTTCCTGGGCGACCTCATCGCAACGGATGTGTCGCGGATTTTGATGCTGGACATGGAGAGCTTCAGCAGAACCATCGCCTCCAACCCGCTGATGCACGGCCTGGCGGCACCATGCATGCAGCCAGGGCGTTCAGGGTCGGTTTGTTTGTTTGCAATCGACAGGTTGTGGAGTGTATGGCTATTTGTGCGGGCATGAGTTTCCTGCATGGGGCACGGTGCGCCCTAGGAAAGATTCCCAATCTTTCCAAGTTCGACCCTCAGGTGCAATATGCGAAGGAGTACACCAACAATCTGCGACGTGAGGCTGGCAAAGCACGACACATCTTCAGCCATGGTCAGTTTGTGATAGTGTTGTGGTGTTCAATGGCTAGGACAGCCTTCTCTTTGTGTTGAGCATTTTCAGGTTTGAGGGTCCCCTCTTGAAATCTCTGGTTCGGATGAACAGTCGCAACATCTCGTTCGGAATATTTCGTACTAGTAGTCGCTTATGGTTCCTTGCGTGGTTGTGTTATGCCCAAAGCCCTCCTAGTCCCAGTGGCTGGGAATTTCTCGCTCTTGCATTCAAGCACAGGCAGACGGCGCGGATGCGGACATCTCGGACACCTGGCAGCTGGATGCACTGGCAATCCGATTTCGCGGCTTCGGGTTCGGGCTTCGAGTTTAGGAGTTCGAGTTTGGGTTTAGGAGTCTATCCAAGGGTAAAAGGAGGGACCCTTAATAAGGACCCCTAGGTATATACCCTGAATATAGCTATTATGTACTCTTTTCCCCTCTGAGTCTAGGGTGTAGGACATCGCCAGGGCTGCCAGATCAAGTACCTTCAGAGCTGAAGAGACATTAGCTCCCAAACCAAGGCCCAAGTCTTCAAATCAAAGCCCCTAGCTCCCTAAATCCTGCATGCACCTATAGGTAGACCCCTCTAGTACCCGTAGTATAGACTCCGTCCAGCTCTCCCACCCTGCACAAACCCTTACGCAGCGAACCGAGGCAGTTTGAGGCCGAGGTCGAAGTGCACGACCTCATGTTCGGCAGGGGCTTCGCGCGCCTCGTCTGTGAGTTTGGGGCTTTTTGGGTCTGAGCGCAGCAGAATTAGGAAGGCGGTTTTTTTGGAGGACTACAAGAAGTCCCTTAAGTGTACGTTTCGGGTCCTGGTAGAACTCTGGTTTCAGCACAGCAGTGTGGAGTGTGGGATGTCGTGCAGAGGTTCACTTTGTTTGATGAGCGAGTGGTGAACCATCGCTTTGGTGGATTTGGGGTTCCGGTTCCAGATCTGGCGTCCTCCCTAGCCCTAGCCATGAGAGAAGGTGTTCGCAAGACAGGTGGTGCCACCGGACGACATGATTATGGCAGATGAGAGAGGAGGGGATGAGCCGTCCACGGATTAACAACGATCTGCTCTATGTTCCGGTTTGCTTGTCTTCAACTTGTGGCATGGCACTGTTCCCGTGGTGAATGAGCTGACCGCTTGTACCTGCTGCGTGATGCTGGAGGCGACAGATGCGCATGTTTTCCAAAAGCCTTAACTCTGACCACAAGAGAAGAGTGAGTGGTTTTGGCAGTCTAAAGGACGTGTCTTGTTTTCGGGCGCTTGACGGCAGTAGGTCACGGCTTGTTTGAGATGGAACGGCACTTTTCTGCCTGCGAAACCCGGAAGCCGTAAACCTTCGAAGTTCTTGAGCCGTTGCTTTTCTGTCCCAAAACCTGATTTCGGGCTGCTCCCAGGCCGGAACTGGCTTTCAACACCTTCGGCAGACAACGTGCGAAAGGCCAGGGATAGGGAAGAGGTTGGTTGACGGGATGTAAACTGCGGGTTTGGGCCTTGGGGCACTAGCACAGCTACATCGACACCTCTGCATTCCAGAGCTGTTCTTCATATTTAGCTGTGGGCGGGGTGCTGTGCTGGAAGCTTGTCACAAAAACCCTGAGCTGTAGCTGTTGCTGCTGGTATGTGTTGGTATCTTTTTGACGTCCGTAGCAAGGCGCCAGCGGGGCGTCCGTAGGGTGCTGAGCAACTGTTGTGCACTTTTCCGCTTGCAGGTTGCTTCCATGATGCAGTGAAGCGGGTGCTAAGCCCCGACCCAAGAACCACCTAGTCCCAAACCCTTAACCCTGAATCCCGAAACCCCAAACTTCCTAAACCCCCTGTATTCTAAAATACGGAACACCCCAATATTCCAAAATCCCGAACCCCGATATTCTAAAGTCCGAAACCCCTCTCGTCTAAGATCCTAATATAGGGGCCTAAATATTATTACCTATACTATTTTGGGGGTTCCTGATGATAATCATACAATGGGCCCCAACACCCCATTCTAATTATTAAGGCCCCTTTATTGCATTACCCTTATAGTAGCCCTTATAGTAACCTTTAACGGAACCCTATTCTAATGATTAAGGCCCCTATATTAAACCCTTCTTGGAGGCAGGCCGGGCTCGAGAACAGAATTCGGTTCCATGCCGGGCATGGCGAGGACACAGGTGGTTTTTGGGCGGTTTAGGGGTTTAGGGTGTACAGGGAACTCCAGAAAGTTGGAATATGGTTTCATGGTAGGATACCCTATAATTTACCATAGAAGGGTTAGGATAGTCATATTCCAACTTTCTGGCTTTTACCTTAGGGTGCAGGGTTTGGGGTTTAGGGTTTAGGGTTGTTCTCTGTTGCCTGGGTGTTTCGATTCCCCCATGAAGATGTAGCAAGGGCAAGTATAGGCTACAATGCACAGGGGCAGCCGGGTATTGTACTCTCTCTCGGGTGTCGAGTTTGAATAAGGTTGGTGTTCGATTTTCGTTTTCTGTTTGGGCTTATTTCTGTTTTTGGCTTAGATGGATTCGGCTCATTGCATGATAACTGTGCTTTGGATTGCAACTTTGGTTCAAAGTTGAGTGTGGGCGGGTCGTGTCTTTCTACAGGTTTCTGTGCTTACGATAGCTTCGATGCCCAGAGCCGGCGGACGACGACAACAGCGGCTGCTGAATAACAATAAGACGCTTATCGGAGACAATACCGGCAATAGTGGCAGAGAGGTGGTACTTGCGATATCTTGTGATAACGCCAGCGGGAGCAACTGGCTGGCAATGGGAAGTGGAATCATGACGTAATGAAGCTTTTCATACGCACACATACTAGTAACAGCAATAGCTCAATGACCATACTTAGCAGGAAGACGAATTCTCACAGAAATTGCAACAGCTACAGCAACAACCGGGACGGTCACAGCCCTCACGCTCACGATCACGACCACTTTCGCTGATGCTGATGCAGAAACAACCGTAGCCTATGAACATGAGGATGCGTCGATCACTGATCTGGTGTTGTTGAAACCGCTGCTGTTGAGGATGATGATGACGGTGGTGATGATGATGATGATGGTGATTGCCGTGATGGCCGTGGTCACGAGGATGACGAAACTCGCCAAGCATACTTCTTGTGGATTTCAACAAGGAGTGTAAAGAGTCTCCCTCGATCGGTAAGACTGGGATCCTCACATCCTGATATTTTGAGGACGGAGGCCTCCAGGGGTATGAGTTGTCATGAGACTTGACTCAGAACCAACTGGTTTTCGGAGTCCAGGCCAGACTCAGATTCATTGGTCTAGTGATTCTTCGGCCGTATCGCCACAAGTTGTCCGAACACCAATGAAATTCAACGTTCTAGGGCAGCTGTTCAATCCGGGGAGTCGGGCTTGGGGATTGGATTAGGGTTGCGGGGATCGTAGGAGTTTTAAGGTTCAGGTAGGTGGGAACCCGAGTAGGGCTCTAGTGACTATAGTGTTCTAGATGCCCCATGTGTTCTCCTCCCATCTCAGAAGATCACTCCCCTGCAAACCTAGAGAGGGTACTCCCATCTTGTGGGAGCAGCGATCGTCGGCTTTCATGCAGTTTATAATAAAAACCAGAAAGTTGGAATATGATTATCCTAAACCCTTTATAGTAAATTATAGGGTATCCTACCCTGAAACCATATTCCAACTTTCTGGAGTTCCCTTTAAGTCTGGAGCAATGTACTCGCAAGGCTCGCAGCAGCACAGCCGTTCGTTTATGCTCCGCGACTGTACCACCCTCTACCACGAAAGCCGTGTTCAAATTTATCTATAACGCGGGAGCTATGGCAGCTATCGACCGCTCTCGTCTGGCATTTCCCTTAATCAAAACGTTCCTCCCTTGGCATGTGCAGGCCTCTTCTTTGTTTTGGGAGTTGCCCGCGGGAGCAACAAGCCTTACATAGGACACACAGCACTTTTACAATCGCCAGTGTTTGCATCAAAAGCGACCATAACCCGTACACACGTGGGTTCTCTGCCCGCAATGGCCCAGAATATCCTGTCAGAGCACACTTCTTGCAGAAGCAGGGGATACGGGATCCAAGCAGACCATACACACCAGGATCCTTTTGAGCCCCGTATATCTGTAGCTACTACGGTTTTGAGCAGCCGCCTGCATGTTCAGGTGGTGCCGGATCAGATCCTGGAATGAGGCTCAGGGGATCTCAGATGCCCAAAAACGCTGGGGGACTTAGCAAGCTAGGTCCGACCCATCCTCCCGCCACCATCCTTGTCAAAAGGCCAGAGATGTCTCCTGCCCGGAGATTGGTAAGCCAGGCAAACCAACAAAGTAGCGTAGTTAGTGCCCGCCAATTATGCCCGTGTCATTAGCAATGGCCATGGTCTAGATGATATTCGTAAAGCCAGCGGAATGCATGAACCCATTGCTATTGTCTATTAACGTCGCGCACAAGTTTTGCATTGTTGCGAACTCGAGCACAGCGGGTGCAAGAAGGATTGCGGCAAAGGTAACACTGGCAGTGTTAGCAACTTGTACTAGCGGCTAGCGGCAAGACGAGTTATTGATGCTAACCATGTCAGTAAGTTTTGTGTTATCAGCATCGCCGGCCTATCCGGATCACAATAGCACTGTGTTACCTTGTACAGAGGTCGTTATGTCAGGGGATGCACAGTCTTAGCAGCACTTCTGCAGGCTAGTGCGGTCGATCACGCTCTTCGGATTGCCGTCGTTCATGAAACCTGCGTAAGTTCTAGTTCAAAATTGAACCATCAGGTACTGGCAGCATTCCACCCCTTCGTCTCGATTGCAATGATCGCAATGCCCGTAAATGACCCCTGTTGATTAGTCACATTGAGCAACACGAACGATGCCAGACGCGTGGTAATTGCCAAAACTATCAGCGGCATCCATCATATTATCAAAAGTGCCATGTTCAGTTCGTAGTAATACGGTTGCAAGTCAAATTCTCGACCCATGATGAGCATTACCCTAGAATAAGCCCTCCAAGGCAAAGGGACACACGCACGATCTGAAGTTGGTGGCTAGCATGTGAACCCAAGCACTCGCTCTCAGGGCTCTGTGGTCAAGAGTCAGGGCTTTATTGATGAAAGATCCGCCTTGAAGTCTATACACTGAGTAATTCTTCTGAAGCTACAGCCAACTCTAAACCCAAGCCCAGCCCAACCCCCTAAGCCCTAAACCCTAAACCCCTAAACCCTAAACCCCCAATGACCGAAACCTTGTCTTAGCCTCCGTCTGACGAGGATGCCAGCGCAGGCACCCGAATCGCACCGGTCCTCGGTCCAAGCCTCTCGGAACACTAGATGAAAGGTTTGTAAAGGGTTGTGGCCTAGGCTTCAAAAAGGAGCAATCGATTACGCTGGTTCTGGAATGGTATCATTATGATGCTTGTTCGGGTTAGCAGCTTAAGGTTCGAAGATGAAAGGCAAGAGGGCTATCGGGTGATCTAGCGCCCGCCCGTTGCACTCCTGGGCACCACGAAACCCAAACCGTAATCTTCGCTGTCCGACCGCATGTGCCCTGATCTGCGTGTAGATCGTTGGGCTGTGCTTCTTGTCTGGGCTTGTGCCGCTAAGTAGTATCCGTGTGGGGCTACCGTATTGCCTGTTGTACGACTATATTCCAGTTAATACTACAGTTCATGATTTGTCATGATTGTTACTATCCGAAGCAGGAGCTTTTCTCCAAGTCTGTGGTCCCAGCGATTTACATAAACTCGGTGCGTGGTCCAAGCTTGCACTCAGGTAGCCGTGCGCCCGTGCCTACTATCCGAGTGGGAGTTGGCGAAGCCATGCTTTATAGTCGTCTTGCTACGATGTGGACTTTAAGTCTTGCGTGTCTGCCGGCTGTTACTCCATGGTAGCACCTTATACATCTTTCTAGAGCCCTTGGAACCAAATCCTATCAAGCCCACCAAGCCTCCGTTCAAGTCATCAGTATCATGTTCGGCACGCACATGGTGTTCCGGCGCCTCGAAAGCGGGCGCCTGACAGCGTCTTTAACGGTCTGATGCTGCTCGAATGAGCCGAACCATCAACAAGCTGGAAGCTGGAAGTTTTAAAGACTTGCAGGATCATGGGTAGACAGAAGTGTGGGTCGCATGCAACTTGACTTATCTGGGGTCTAATATGTCGGTACTACGGTTGAACTACTCTTGAAGCACCCATGACCCATGACCTATCAAGCGCCTTGGAGGGCTTAGCCGGCCTAAGCCCTCCATTTCATGTCGTAGCTCTTTGTCTTCACCCCTGTCGTCGACACCTGCGTGTTGGGCTCATGAGCATGGAGTTCGTTGAACTGTTTCGGATGTTTTTGGCGAAAGTATGTACCATATATAGGTACATGGACCATGTAAGATTCTACACGGTGTTTCTGTGTCTCATGCATGCAGGTTGCCTTCATCTTCTTGTCGGTTGGCGTACGGTTCTGCCGCCTAGCGAGTTGACCCGCTTGAACGGCCGAAGGCCGTAGATCTGCGGAGCAAATCAGGAGGACAAGTCGAACGCAACACTGTTAGAAGTTTAAAGGATCGATGACGATGCAGTCTGTCTGTGTGGACGGAGTGTGTAGCTCATTCCTTTCAGACGGAATTCGCGCAGGAGCCCGAAGGCCGGTTGCAGCGTGGGAGTGCGAGAAGGGTGTCGCAAGGTGAAGCTCTAGATGCTACACAGTCTATGAAGCAACAACGGTTGTCCCAGCTACCGACTTCGGGCAATGCGACACGGCATCGCCATGCCAGACTTGGCAGATATCTCAGGATGACATTTTTAAGGCCTCGACTGGAGAGCCGCGCGATTTCTTTCAGGGTTTGGAGAGCCCTTCGTTCGGTGCTCCTGAAGAGGCGGGTCGCAACTGGATCTATCGTATTGCATGATCATGCATGGTTTAATAGGCTTCAGGGACCTCAATGTCTTCTATAATGTTGACCCCTGATTAATACCCCCCCCCCCTCTCAAGGTTGTCAAGGTCGCAGGCCCCCCACAGGATCACAGACCCCCAAATATTCCCGTGAAGCCAAATTGCAGTAAACAGTGGTGCTAGTAGTAGTAGTCGTAGTAGCAGCAGTAGTAGTAGTGGCAGTAGCAGTAGCAGTAGCAGTAGCACCGCTTGAAAGAGGACAAGACGCCCTTTAAATGTAGTCTTGCCCCCTTTAAAAGTAGTCTTCGAAGCGCTTTTTGAAATTTTAGATCCCCAGACGGTGTTGCCTTTAATCGTGGGTGGTTTTCTGCAAAAAACGATCCTTATTTGGGTGCTGCCTTTAAAGTAGTACAGATTGGGGCCGGAGCCGCCCGCAGGCCGCCTTTAATCGTAGGGGGATTATTAATCCTAGGTCAACATTACCCACTTCCACCAGCCGCTTTGATCCCTGGGGGCAGGTGCAGCCGTCAGCCTAGGCATGTGTTGTGATCAAGTAGTCTACGAATCTGCCTCAGCTACTCCCTTCGCCCGTGGTGCTATGCTTCCGTTGCTCGAGAAGCATGCTGTATGGAAAACAGTGTCTTGCACCTGCATTCGCGGTCCTGACAGCAGCAACATCTCGAGTACTTAGGTGTCAAGGGATTCCCAGAATATGGCTTGTGAGGTGTCGTGCATAAACCATGTATACAAAACTATAATTGCCATAAGGCACCGCACCCAGAACCCTAGATAGTACCCGATATAGTACCCTTATGGTATAGAATCAAGACCTCTTCATCAGCCTTCGCGCTTGCCGCACGGGAAAGCTCCGCAGAATTCAGATCTAGGGGCTATTTCAGAGCTGACCCAATGAAGGGGCCGAAATGACTACCTGTACACTTTTGGGGCTTCCTGATTTGAAGTACAGTATTCTATACCCTACCTACATTTCAAAGCAAGTCCCTAGCATTCCCTTTTTCCATGCTGGCCGACATAAGGTCCAGGTGACATGCCGCAGCGAAATCCAGGCGCCGCGATTGTTGTTTGCTTGCGGTTTTCAGTCTGGTGTCCGAGAGTCTTGGGCCTCCTCCCTAGGGACCCCGAAAGTATGTAGACTAATAGCTTTGAGTAGGCCTGCATCCGGGAAGTGTTAGAGTTAATTACAAGCCCGCGCTTGTCCGGCTGCTGCGAACACTGCGAGCAGGGCTTCCCTACTTTTTTCCACTCTCCTCCAATGCTCGAGCTTCCTTAGACGCACTCGAATCCCTTTCACAATCTATACTGCTGACTGCTCCTGTATATAGCACCCTATGATCCAACTTCCAGCATGATCCTTTAACGTCCTGGGACCCTGAAGGAGAGGAGGGGTTCAGCTCAGAGGAGATCACGTCGTGAACCAAAGCTCTCGGAGCCCTCCGACACGCAAGCCCGAAGATCACGAATCCCAAGCGATTCAATGCCCAAGGCCCACCGCCCCCTCGGCAAGAATACGAATCACGGCAACAGCGCAAGACTAACGATTAGAATCCAAAAAAACAATGTAGCCGACAAGGCCCACAAGCCTTACTAGCCCTGCAACAAACCTCCGGTGATCCCACACCCGAAAGACGTCAGCCCAGGATCCAAAGGTCATACAGGCTTGATCCCGAAGCGCCGAAAACTGCCTAAAACCCATACACTACGAATACTGAGTCGTTCAAACATGTAACCCATACTTCCCAAGCGTTTATCCCTTGAAAACCCTGAACGTGGAATCCATAGGAAAACCGAGCCGCCCACAAAGCCCTTGCACAAACCGTCATCGCAAACATCCATCGCACCCTGAGCTGTAAGTACCCAGACCCGAACCCAGGACAGCGAGAAAGCAGTCACATGCAAACCGACAAAGTTTCAAAGCTCTAAATGTCCGAAACTCCGAAAGCTCGTGCTAAAGAGCTCTAGCCCGAATAAAAGCCCTCAGCCAGGACCTCCTTCGGTCAGTGGTGGTGAGGGGTAAGTCTGCGGAGCTCGTCGCTCCCTCTTTGGGCCTGCCGGTGTGGTGCCCAGACATTGAAACCACCTTATCATTGGACTCCGAAGCTCGGATTCTTGCCCGAAGAGGCACTGCCTCAGGGTGCCAAGAAGACATGTGTGGCAAGATTCCCCAAACTCCTCAGCCCTTAAACCCTAAACCTGGGGTCTTGGAGCTGCACCCGCCAAGGGCCGATCCTGTCTGCGCTGCCGTGCGGCAGGGTTGCGGAAGCTTTTTGCGCAGCGCCCAAGCGCAGACAAGGCCGGCACAAGGTTTTCGTGGGCTCAGTCGATTTTGGGCTGTGAGCACTGTGCCTTCGCATGGAGTCATATAATGAAGGCTGACTAGTGTTAAGAAGCAACTTTCGAATCTCGGTGGGTGCAGTCCCACGCGCATGATGTCCAGAATCAGTGCAGGTGTTGCCCAACGAGGCCAGATCCCGATGCTGGGCCTGGGCGGAGGTTCAAGCTGAATCCTTTTTAAGGCTTGTGTGTGTAAGCTCGCTGGCAGGAGGTGCACACCTCGGCCGTGTACTTTGTTGTAGTCGGTCCAAGATCCCTCTTGAGTCCAGAAGAGCTTGTCATCACCCATGAGGACTATCGCATGGCTATGACCTTCGTCCCCTCATCATCGCAACCTTGCAAATCTTCAGGGTAATAATAGTAAGAATAGTAATAGTAATATTAATATTAATAATAGTAATAATAGTAATAGTAATATTAATAATAACAATATTTAAGGTTCTTTTGGACCAGTCATGGGCCCTTGCATTTTCGGCTCGAGAGCCGGTGTTTGAACGAAAAGATGGGCAGGATTGCCCGAACAGCGCCGCCGCTGGGCAACAACTTCGCTTTCGTCCCATTCTGGGGTTTAGGGTTTAGGGTTTAGGTCGGCCATTCGGCCTGAACCCGAAAGGCCTTAAAACCCCTCAACCCAATTCTGCAGCCCTGGTGCTGGTTCCTACAAAGTCTTCTTCTGTCGATCTCACGACCATGCAACACAGGGGGGCCTGGAATTTTAAGGTAGGTGTGATCTCTCACATGACGATGAAACCACAGCTGACGGCCAACATGTCCTCACAGCAACAGCTCGAAAAGCGAACTCTGGCGGTCGTGATTATGACTCATGAGGATGTTCGTTTGTATGTAGGTGTTGTCAACCGAATACCCGAGGCTCGCAGTTGTTAGCCAGACACGTCTTGGGTTCTCGGGGCAAGGGTTCCTATGAGTTAGGATTGTGGTGTTTAGGCCCAGCTGGTAGGAACCGGGCGGGTAGGCGCTGCATCCCAGGTCGCATGGCAGCCGATGACGAATGGTACACCAATGGTGGCTTGGGCTGGACCTCCCTTCAATACGGCTTTACCACTCATGACAGCGCGATCGCACGCACTATCAAGTAGGCGGAGTCGTCACATCCGCAAGCAGGCGGGCCAATGAAATTTGGGTACATGCTGCTTGACCTGACATGCTTAGCCATGCTAAGATTCTCTCAAGCTTCTTTGTCTTGAGACTCGGCATTCCATTCCGTCTGCCGTTCTACAATAAAACGCCCGCCGAGCTTCTTGCCCACGGCCTGGCCTTGCCCTAAGGCAAAACTGCTACACTCTAAACGCGAACCCTAAACACTTAACCCCAAAGACGCAAACCCCACGCCCCTAAACCCTCAACGAACCCCGTTATTGAACCCCATAGAACCCTCGCAACACCCAGGAAGTCGCTCCTCTTGCTGGGGCACTTCTTCCTCCTCGAGTCGGGAAGAGCGGCCTGTGAGGTGACCACCTGCTTCGGCTCTGAATTTGGGGCAACCGGGGTTTAGGGTACTGGGGTTAAGGACCTGCGTTCACACGGAACGGTTCCCACCGTTTGACAAATCCAGGAGGCAGGTCGCCGAAAGGAAAGCCGAAAGCCTAGGGCAGGCCCTGTCTTGTATCTCAGGTTGCTTTGTGTGCGGGGTGGCGTTGTTACTATATTGTTTCTGCGTTGATTTGAACGCTTTTGTTTTGTAGTTTTTTTGGGGTTCGCAAGAATCTCCATGGGTCTTCTTTTACTCATGGGCTGGCAGCTCTGGAGGCTTCAAGGGCACGGAAAGGGGACCATTTTACGTGGTACTTAAGGCCCTTGCAACGTACATTTGGTCGCGGGGTGTTGTGGCGTGGCGCCGGAAGTTTGCAGCATAGGCAGCTTCCACTGCCGACAGACGACGATCGCAACAGACACGATCGCAACAGACATCCCCAACCCGGAACCCTAAAACCAGAGCTTTCGCAAGCCGTCATTCTGCCTTCATGCCAGGGGATGGTTGGCCGACACAGGTTCTCAGGCCGGCCGACCCCTATTGGGTCTAATGTACAGTCGCCGAAGCTGTCATGCTCGTGCCTGTTCGTCTGCTCTCGATGAGTGCTGAATGTAGCGTATTGATGTACCCTATGCTCCTCGCATGGCTCGTCTCACACTTGCTGCATAGACTGTAAACACTGTAGGTTACCACCAAGAACTTCTTCCGCGCGCTTTGTCGTTGACCTTCGAGTTTTGAAACAGAGGCTTCGTTGTTGATAGACATCCCAGAGATAGAACTCAGACTCGGACACTACTGCATTGCTCCTGTCTTCCAACTGTTGTACTACTGCCCAAGGACCCTTCAGCATTGCTACGATTCCTCGCATGCTGCATCCTGCGTGCATGTTGAGTTGGTGTATTTCGCGTACATATGTCAGGACATCTTTATATGCTGTAACCCATGTTTGTATACGTGCTTAACAGTGGCAGTGTGGATGTGGCTGAAGACATGGCCACCACCAGTCACCATCAGCGTCAGCAGCAAAATCAGCACCACCGCCATCAACGAAAAAGCGATCACCACATCTTCATCTCTACGCAGCCTACTTCAACATAACTCATTGGGGTCGGAATCAATTCAATACCAACAAGCGCCCGCACCTGCAAACCTGTGATTATTGGCAGAGTATGGCTAGCGACTAGGACCATGATAGCAAGAAGTGGATACAACCCCCTGCCTGCCATGTAAATCCCAAGCCCTGAGCCCCGAAGCCTGAAGTCCTTCCAACCCGAATCGCCCAGCAATTTCTGAAAACCATATAAATCCCAGAAACTCGATCCACCCTAAAAACCCTGAACCTCAATAAACGGCCCTGAGCCACCAAAAAGCCTCTACACCTCCCTCCCTTCCCCCAATCCAGTCCCTGAGCCAGGAGAGAGCCTCCCCCTCTCGCTGTGGCCCTCGACACGCCCCAGCTCTTCGGGCCCGAGCGTGGTGCAGCGCACCAGGCCCATTTTTGAGGGTTTAGGGTTTAGGGTTTAAGGATTAGGGTTTAGGGCAGGGGGTATGGATCCGGGGGAATGGAAGAGTAGGGTGTCGGGATGGGGGGGCGGGGGGGGGGGGGTGTTAGCGAAGGTTCGTGTTGTTTTCGGGATGATTTGATTTTGTTGGGAATGTTTTATGTTCAAGCAGTCTCGGGGGCTGATTTTGTTTTTTTTGGCGGCTTGAGCTGAAGACTTTCTGCTGTTAGCTACGGGTTGCAATGACCGTCGTTTCAGCCTGATCCTGAAAGCACAAGCTCGTTACGCCCTGACTCGGAAAACCTGAATCCTTAAAGCCGCCGGCCGAATCCCCTCGGCGAGTTTCTCAGTGGGAGGCTCTCCCAGTCGGCCCTCGACCCGAGGGCGGCGTTCATGGGCGGCAGCGAGTCCGTGGTTTACAAGGACTTGCAACTTGCGGGGGCATATGGGAGTTTCCAAAAATAGGGGACCTAATATAGTACCCTAAATAGTAGGATCCTTATTATAAGGACCCCAAATACGGTAACCCTAACCCTCATTTTCGGAAACTCCCATATCAACGTTCCCAGTTCGACCTGCCCTAGCGTGTTGCTCATGATCCTCTCTGTAGCACTGCAACACATGCCGCTGCGAGAACCACTGAAAGTACTACCAGGATCCAGGATGCCTAGCCGAATGGGACTTCTCTCGTAGATTCCAGACATCGGCTGTGCAAGGGCCGTAAACCAGGGCTCGAATGTAGAAGACGACTCAGAAACGTCTACGGCACAAAGAAAGTCACAGTATGTTGCAAGTTGCAAAAAGTGTCAGTTTTCAAGAAGCGGCAAGTTCCTCGAACACATGCTTTCACTCCGATTCTTTTCCACACGAAGCCACTCCAGCTCTGCTCCTGCGACTTTCCGTCGGATCACCACCCATTTCATTGCTCTTCTCGTCCTCTGCCGCAGAGCAGACGCCACAAGGCATGAGCCGAAGACCTAAGTAGCACCTCGGATGTCGCAAGCATGATGCGGGTTAGCCTGAGGGAAGTGTACTGCTGCGGCTTGAAACAGAGGACCTCCTGGCTTTGCTGTCGGTGGCCTTTGAAAATCAGCGCAGCGTCATCCACCAGCAGCGCAGCCGAATGGACCGCACCGTCTTGGCGTGGGTAGGCTTCGGAGATTCGCCGGACCTACGGTATGTGTAGGAAGGTCGCAAAGAGCTGAATGTAGAAAGAGTCTTCATCCGCGATTGAGCCGGTTCGACACATGTACGCACCAGCCGATGTTGTATGGACAAGCATGATTACAAGCTGCAACGTGGTAGATATGGCAGTGTCGGGCTCACGCGACACATAGTTCCCGGATCAGTGCATCCTCCATACTCTGTCCGAAGTTCAGTGTCATGGCAGGACCGCCTGCTCGCAGAGTTCGCGGACATTCGCCAAGAGCTCGAGGAGGACAGGATCGAAAAAGGAGTTGAAGATTCAGGTCTTTAGTCGTTTCTGCTGTTGCATGTCTTCAAAAACTTACCGAAGCTACAAGCGAGGTTTATCGGTTTCCAAGGACCCAGAGCTGCAGATGTTGTATGCAGAAGTGCGACGGCAGAGTGCCTTGGCATCGGTATCAACTCTGGCGCAACAGACTTGCGGAACATGTGGACTCAGTGCATTCAGCCTGGCCAGCCATCTCTTGCTCTCCGTGCAGCGTTGCCGTTGACGCAATGCTTTGCTTCCTGCTTTTCTCTCCTATCCGTTTTTTCTCACCTCTTGTGGTCCTGCCTTGAACACTCACCGGCATCCTCTTGCGCACCGAGGAAAGGATAAGGACGGCAGCAAGAAGAAGAAAAAAACAAAAAAGACGCACAGCTGCAGGTGTTCAGTGCTCTGCACCTCCGAGGTTGCACTGAAGATGCAGTGAAGTTTCCGACTCCGAGTAGGACCCCTCAATAGATCCTGATGCAATGGATATTTCTATCTGACGATGATGATTGCTACGATTACTATTTGCTATAATAATTATGTATTGGGGATAGTAGGCTTTCTGGCTGCACTGTGTTCATTATCATTCGAGTCTATGCCGAGCTGATGCAAGCCTGCCCAGGAAAACCAAGAAAGACCAGGACGGGCGAAGCCTTTGATGCATGAGAGTTAAGACTCTGCCAGATGTGGAGCCCAACTCTCAAACCCTACACCCTAAACCCCAATCCCTAAACCCTATATATCCCTAAACCCTAAACCCTAAACCCCAAGACCTGTAATTCGTTGATCCTGCTTGCTGGGCCAGGATGAACTTGCTATGGGCAGCAGGCCCTTGGGAGCAGATCCCATACCCATAGGGATCCTTAGGGGTGTAGGGGGGAGGGGTGTAGGGGACTACATTTCCTTAAATAGGCCTTATTAGTCCTTATTATGGGCCTTAAGGACCCCTACCCCCCTCCCCCTACACCCCTAAGGATCCCTATGACATACCGATCCCATCTTCAGTTTCAGAGTTTGGGGGAGGGGGGGGGGGGGCATGTGAGAATCGAGTTATATCTTGACTATGTCAACAAGGGGATGTCATGTTCTGACTACGAGGGGACATCATCTCATATTCCAGAAAAGGTATATAGCAACCATAGACGTCAGATGTCGCAACTTCGGAGTTTCGTAAAGGGCCAGCTAGGGATCGTACTATGTATTCGCGTCCCCTGGTTCCCGAAACCCTTCGTTGGAACCATGGCTTGGCAGAAAGCCTGTCTCCTGTGCCAGGAAGTTGCACGAGCTGTAGCGCTATGCAGGCGCATCCTGGATGTTTGAAGTATCCTTGAAACGAGCGGTGAGGGACATGGTGGTACTGTTGTTTCAGTATGGCAAATCCGGCACTGAAGCGATAATTACCTGTCGGAATCGCAATGTAGTCCTGGATGCTTCCTTTCTCCATTGCAGCAAGAGGCGGTTTGCGGCTCCGAGCTGTTCCCATTGAGCCGCCGGCGGGGAGCGAGAGGCAGCAGGGTAGGGCCATGTAGGTTCTTTCAATCGGGCGTGGGTTGGTTCAGGGTCAATGAAGTTAGGCCTGCATTGTTACTTGCACCATGGTTGCAGTCTCATTCGTATGGTATAATTACCATCATCCTTCTTCCGTTATTGCTAAAATTGTCATCATTATTACCATTGTTTTCGCTTGCAGGTATTTCGGAAAAGTTTACTACAATCTCCGAACCCTCAACCTTCAACCGTCAACAAGAGTTCGCCCAGTGCCAGAGGCTTGCGCCCAGGCGCCCTTGGGAAAGACTGCTCGTTGAAGCCGCGCCTGTCAGGCCCCAGCGTATGCCGGCCTGGGAGGAGTTAGGGGTTAGGGTGTTTGTGCTGAGAGTTTATGGGGTTTTTGGGGATTCAAGTTTAGGGTTTGGGCTCAGGGGTTGCGCGCAAGCAGCCTTTCAATCTGCAGGCAAGTGGGGGCGGTGGAAAACTTCAAAAGCCTCGCGTGGTGAATATGGTGAATGGGTCGTCTTGTGGTTCCGGTCGACCGGAATGCTCACAAAGAGCTGGCAGGCCCTCAACCCCGTACCCAATGTTTGAGCTGCTTGCGTCCCGAGTCCCTGCTTTGTTTCGTGGCTGTGGTTCAGGCGGGTGAGGCGCTTTTCCCCTCGCTGCGCCTCGGTGATCGGGGTTGGGTTAGGAATCGGGGGTTTTAGCAGGTTTCGCATCCAATGCTGATAACATGATATAAAATCACTGCCCTCAAAAGCCTGAGCCCAAAGCGCCCAACAAAGTTGCCCGAAGCGTCGCCTTCATAGGGCTTGTTCCAAATTGTTGTGCCCGATTTCGCATAAATGGAGCCTTGATATGGGTGGCCATAAATTCTGTTGAAAAAGCCAACACACGTAGACAGAAGCCAGCCCCTAAACCCTACCCCCTTTAGACCTAGACCCATACATCAGAAAGAAAAAAACCAAGCCAATCACCGTGGCGCATGAGCGATCCTGGAGCTGCGTGCTGGGGCCGGAGATCAGTACTTAAACTAGCCCTTGCTGACCCCTATGAAGCTCATACTACTAGATCCCTAGACAGTTGGTGACATAAAGGGTCATGGTGATCTGGACGCAAGAGGCTGCTGCCGCAGCAGCGGTGGCAGCAGCAGCAGCAGCTCAAAATCATCACACCACTGGTATCAGGACCAGCAGCCGCATCTTCAGCAGAGCCCTCAACATGAGCATCACCCTGACCAGGACCAGCAGATACTTGGCACGCCCTCGTTCTCTCATTCCCACTATATCGGGGCCTAGCTCTCCTTCATCCGTCCTTGTTCAGCTCCGTGGCGTCTCGAAGAGCAGCAACAGCAGAGAAGCATTTGACCATGCACGCTTTCTTGGTCACCTGCATGGGTGGCCAGGAGGAACCATCGTCGCCGCTATCGTCATCATCAGTATCCATGTTTTCGGGGCCATGGCTTCTTCGTGATCAAAACATGTTCGCTAATGTCAACATCACATTATCATCATCATCATCAGCATCGTCATCATCTTCACCATCGGCGTCATCTGCATCATCATCAGCAGTAGCTTGATCATCAGCTTCATGCATCATCGCCAAGAGTATCGTAGGCAGCAGCACCATCGCCAGATATCTGCAGTCGATGTGAAGTCCAATGTGCACAACCGTAACAATGCGACGGAGATGAAAAGGGAAACAGGGAGAGCTTGTCAGAACTTTCAGAAGCAGAGAAGATAGCTGGACGCATGTGGAGCACAGAGAAGACTTCGTAGACACGACATGGTGGCGAATTTCATAACTATGGCAACTGCGGTATAGGCCAGTACGTTAAACGTGACGAGCACACTAACAGTGCGACAGCGAGAACAGTGCTTGTAGCATCATGAGCGTAGAGATCAGACATTTTATTCAGCAAGATGCTGGCGCCTCGAATCTGCTACTGAGAGTTGGATGCTTTTGTCTCGGCGTCTTTGTTAAAACGTTGCTATAACTGTCACTACGAGGTTTAGCTCGTGACAGCTACCCTTCTTGGCCCTAAACCACAACCTCTTCGACAGAGACCCTGGCATGCAGCTCCGCTGCGCAGCACCGCGCTGTTCACAATTGGGTTAAGGGTGTCGTGGACCTCGCGGGTTTAAGGTTTCAAGTTTAGGCTGAGGGTTTAGGCTTTAGAGTAAGAATGTTGGATTTTCAATCTCGCGTCGACGACGGCTCAACATCCGACTGATCGACCAGCGCTAAGTGGGTTCGGGCTACACAGACGCGTTCCAGATCCCGGGCCCTCAAGGGCAGTCGCTTACATGCCCAGCTGATTCCTGGCATGCCGCTATCCCACCCCGGGCCCACCTTACCTCGTTTAAGGACTGGGGTTTCTAGGCGTTATTGTTCTTGCCAGACGTTCTTGCTATCCTAGGACCAGAGCATACTACAAGGTATATCAGGCTGTCGAGTTTAGCAGAGACCTCAGGGCCCTGCCCAGAGCCTGCACAAAGCTTCCCAGATCTCTTGAGCTCTGGAGCTTTCGACAGGAGCCGCTGTTTCACCCAAGCGATTTCCGTTCATCCGCAAGCACTGCGGCGAAAACCGACGCCTGCTGCTGCGCAGTAGTTTCATGTCTTCGCAGCTCGGTTGGCTACAGCTTGCTGCTGATCTTCACTTCTGGGACCAGTATATACTATAACATATGGCACACTATAACATTTTAAATACTATATACAAAAACGTAATTACTGTACTACCAGAACATATCATGCACTGTTACAAAATGCTCTAAGGTACTGCATTGTACTAGAATGTGCTTGCATGAAGTTCCCCGACCCCCCAACCCCCAACCCCCCAACCCCCCCCCAAACCCCCGGTGGGACAGGCCTTGGAGGAGCTCGGAAAACTCGAGGAGTTGCCCCTTACGCTCTCCTTCAAGGTGCCGAAGGCCCGGACGCTCTGAACTCTGCAAGAATCTTTTAAAGAGAAGCTGGTTCTATAGATGGGTTTAGGGTTCAGGTTATTAGGGTTATGTTGGTTTCAGTAGGATTTAGGAGGCTTGAGGCACTTGTCGGGAAATCTTGCTGGCTCTTTCTCGCCGGAGCTATGGGGTTTGGATGTATAATGTAGGGGCCTTAATAATTAGAATAGGGTTTGGGGGGTGCATTCTGCTATAGTGTTAATAAGGAGCCCACAGCCCGCCAGGTGCAGGCCCTACAAGGGCTCATTGCTCCAGAGCTCGCGATCCCCCCTCTAAAATCCTACTGAAGCCCAAAACCCTAAAACTCTACTAAAACGCTAAAACTCTAAAACCCTACATCCTTGCCTCCGATCTCGCAAGTCCATTAGTCTGGTGGCGGTTCAGGAGGGTGGGACTTGTAATGATTACAAGCACCACCATCACCGTGACCGTCTGGATGATAGTCAGAATAAGATATCCCGTTATGGTCCCGCTGTAACTATTCTCCCGCTCCCTGCTTCTATCGCTCTTTAGGTGTGCGTGTGTGTGTGTGCATATATACATATTATATATATATATATGTATATATATATATATATTTCAGATACACGCACAGAGACCCCTTAAAGCCTGGTCTAATGACCCAGGCCCCTTTGTAATATTCGAGGACGCCTCAAAAACCCCAGGTGGCTATCGTACCCTTACCCAGTGCCAGCGATGCCGCCTTGCTCCTTACCAAGCTCAAGGACTGGCTTTGGGGCTTCTTCCCGAGGTGTGCGGTTTATCGGATTCGGGGCTCAGTGTTGAGGGCTTGTAGGAAACAAAGAGTTTTTGGGCAGACAGGATTTGCGGAGTCGGGTATGTCGGGTTGAGGGCAGTGCCGGGGGTTCGGTTTTTGGGGATGTGCTTTTGCGTGCATTTTCGCTTTGCTTGACTCTCGCCTAGCCGAAATCAGCGCTAAACCCTAAACTTTGAGTCAGAGTGGCATTGGCTGCAGAGTCTTCCATTTCACTGGCTTAGCATGAGTTTGGGTTCCAACCTGCTGGCAGAGACCGAAAGTCATGGGTTTTGTCTCAGATTCTGGCACACGCCTAAAGTCCGAAAGCACAAGCCCTGAGCTTGAAACCCTCCTGAGACAGGACAAGGCGCTAACATTGCTGCAGCCCATGACGCTGGGAGGCGCCGTGAGATCACTGCACTTCGTGAAGCCTAAAAGCTCTATAGCAGCTAGCAGGACGGATCAGTAGAGGCGATCTGACACCAGAAGGAACACTGCCATACCATCAGTGCCGTTGAGAGCAAGGCCTCCGACTGGCATTCGGCAGAAGTTACTAGTTGTATTTGAGCAGTCATGGGAGCCAGGACAGTGGAGATAGAGCTTCAGCCCGGTCGTGACACAGACACAGAGCAAACTTTTCAGTGTTCAGACCGTGTCAAAGTCGATGTGCTCACCTTGGCGTTTGAGATTATATGGGGTTTCCGAGAAAATAGGGGACCCAAATATAGTACCTTAAATAGTAGGATCCTTATTATAAGGACCCCTAAATATACGGTACCCCTATTTTCGGAAACTCCCCTTTCAACGAAGCCGGAAGGTCTTACTTGACTGCCCCTCCAAGCGCCAGGCGTGACTCTTCGTCGAGGTTCGGTCTTGCAGGACTGCCCGGGTTTAGGGTTTAGGGGTTTAGGGTTGAGAGGAGATTGACATGGATGGACAATGGATAGTTAGACGACCGGTATGTATTTGTGGCCAAACGGACAGAGGGACATATATCATATGGTATATATGCACTTAGATTGTCTTACGTTTGATCAGCTTAGTAAGGCTTAGAGTAGATGAGAAAAGGCAAGGTCATATGTACGTACATTAATCTGTGTGACTGTATTCTATTCTGTTCTATGTTCCGTTCTATCCTATTCTATCCTCTCCTATTCCGCTATGTTGTGCTAATTTGTGTTACATTGCCTTATGCACATTCCGGACGCAAGGGTGAATCATCGAAGTAGAGCTCTCGTTGCCATCGCAGGCAAAGCGGGCAGTGAAGGCAAGAGCTGTCGATGGAAAGGACAAGGGCGAAGGCGGCGAAGGCGTGTTTGTCGATTTTCGGCTTTTCCTTCACATAGTTAGGTTTCACGCATGTCGCAGCAGCAGTGGTTGGCGATCATTCGGACTTTCTGGGAAGCAGTGGATTCTCAGGTGCGAAGGACGAAGCCACGGCCGTGCGGGAGAGGCCCATGATTCGCAAAAAAGCTTGACAGCTACTTCGATGTTGACTTTCTTTGAGGCCCGGTGATGCAGGCCATCAATACATCTGCAGCCCACGCTAGTCCATCTTCAGCTGCTTTGAACACCTCAGCCACTGCTACTTTCACCGTCACCAATAGCAACACCAACGCAAACAGTAAACTCACCCACGCCACCACCCAAGGCCCCACCCAAGCACCAACAACTGCTACTACTACTACTACTACTACTACTACTACTACTACTACTACTACTACTGCTACTACTACTACTACTACTACTACTACTACTACTACTGCTACTGCTACTGCTACTGCTACTGCTACTGCTACCACTACCACTACCACTACCACTACCACTACCACTACCACTACCACTACCACTACCACTACTACTACTACTACTACTACTACTACTACTACTACTACTACTACTACTACTACTACTACTACTACTACTACTACTCCTGCTGCTGCTGCTGCTGCTACTACTACTACTACTACTACTACGACTACGACTACGACTACGACTACGACTACGACTACGACTACGACTACTACTACGACTACTACTACGACTACTACGACTACGACTACTACGACTACTACTGCTGGCAGGCTGTCACAGATCAGCAGCTTCCCCACCCAGCTGGTTTTCGAGCTTCCTGAGGAAGAGGCAGCAGAGGCCGGGCCTTCGTGCAACTTCGGGTAGAGCTGCTCTGCCTTTGTAATGGTCTGGTAAAGTGTCGGGCATAGGAATGTTCGGGGGGCTAGGGTCTAGTCGCGGCCAGCTTCAGAGCCCGAAACAGGTTGATTTCGCTTACCTGAAGCCCCCCCCAAAAAGGGGTTAATCGTACGACATGGGTTTGCTGCGTGGGCTCTGAGGGTTTGTCCCAGATTTAGTATAGTACAGGGAAAGTGAAAATCTGATTTCGGCAGTTTTGCCAGTCCTCCGTGTGCAAGCTATACAGCTAGACCTGTGAAACTTGGTTCGCCGTCTGGGGGGCTTTGGACGTCGTGGCGCAACAGAGACAGGCCTCATAGGGCTGCCCTCAGTCCTCCATTCCATCCTCCTCACTAAACCTAAACCCTAAGCAACTTACGGTCCGCTAAGTTCGAGAGCCTTGGGAGGAGAAGGCAAATCTTGGACTCATCAAGCTCGACGAACTGCCTGCCATGGATGGCCACGCGAGAATGGGCCTCAGCTTCTCTCCTCGTACCAACTGTGCTATAGGGCTTGGCGTTCAGTCCAGCATGGTCGCCTGATTTTGATGGTGATGATGATGATGGTGATGGTGGTGATCATGTCTTAGCGCTTCCAGCATCTGCCACTTGCGGTTGACAGGACTCAAACGAAGGAACAGTACGAGCAACCATTCAGTGTTCGGGATCGAGTCGTAAACATGCGGTCCTCTTGCTTTCAGTGGTGATGATGCTGAACGCAGCACGATTCTTGGTACTCAGCGCCAAGGCCACGGAATGTTTGGTCGATTGGGTCGTGTAGCCCAGCCCAGCGACTTCACGTGTTCGAGGCGCATATCAGTCCCCGAACAGAGTTGCCGACGATTCGGGGATAATCCTGCGGTGAACTGTAACGCGTTCAGACGCATTCGCTTTAAGGGGTGAGGCCATCGGTGGTGATCACTAGAGCCCTCCCCGCACAGTCGCCATGACCATTGCAACAACTATATGATATACCAGAAAGTTGGAACTCTCGTACACGAGGATTTTCGATGGACTGCCGATGCTCCAACTTTAGGTCTTTTTCCGGACTCTTGTGTGCCCGCACATGAGGGCCGGGTTTTGCATGTTCCATATTTCAGCCCTCGGAACTTCGGCCAGGCGTGTTCCAATTCGCTTCCTCGGTTAAAGCCGGCTTTCCTTCCTCTGCAGGGACGTGACCTCATGTGCCGAGCTTTTGCGCGAAAGCTACAGTCGCACCAGCCCATCTGCCCCAGCTCGGACACGGTGTCTCCCCCCCTCGGTTGGCCTCGCGTGAGTGTGCAAGGGACTGTCAATGCTCTTGATGCTAAAAAAAAGGGGCCCTTTTCGGCCCTTTCCGCGGGGCACTTATTCGCACCGCGATGTTTTGAAATAAGTCTAGAATCTAGAAAATTCCCCTGTACGTAGCTCAGATTTCCTTGACCCGCATATAAGTACATATGTTTTTCGCAAGCGGGGGTCCGTGGAAGGGGGTCGGGCCACGTGTGGCTCACCCCTGGGCCTGGGGTTTCCTCCCCCTGAGGCCGGTGGCCAGGGGGGAGGAAGCTCTGCTGTAACTAGATATATTAAGGCTGTTGTGCCCTTAACTTAAAGCCGCGGTTGTAGGAAATTGGTTTAGGATTTTGTAAAAGGGCGGGCCCGTTAGCAGCGGGTCACCGCCCCCGGGCAAGCGGCACCCGGTGAACCAACGCGCCTGGTGCATTCTCTAGTAGGTAGGTGCGGCTTTAAGTTGGGACCCCTAAGCCCGTAGACCTGGTCAAAATGGTTGCTGATGCTCTTATTTGCTCGTGATCTGTGATGCTCCTGTTGCTCATAGCTCGCCACCCCAGAAGTTCACCGGAGCCTCTCCCCAATCGGGTTTTACCTGGTCGTGCGCATGTGCATCAAGTGACAAACTCGGTCCTCGAGTTTGCCGGGTCGAGAAGCGGGCAAGCTGTTGAAAATCCCGCGTCACCAGCCCTGACGACTTCCAGTCCGATAGAAGGGTTTTTCGAGCGCGTCGTTGAAAACGGTTCTGATGCTCCAACCCGTTCGGTCGCAGACAGAGCGCCAACCCAGTCGAGCAGGTCCAGCCGAGAGAAGAAGAGCCTGGACCGATTCTGCCAGTTAGCACGTAGGGAGGAGTGGCAGTTTGTCACTTCGGCCCAGCACGTCGCACCCCCCTGTTGCGTCTCCAGACGGATCTGCCCCATACATATCATGTCCCCGAAGCTCAGGCCATGCCGGCTCTGAAACTTTTAAAACGCCGTCTATCGTCCCTCAAAACGGTGGTACCAACACTATACACGGCCTATAAGCTGCTGATAACGCGGAGATTCCAGGTCCAGATTCGGGCTTGGAAACTCGCATATTTGGAGCATGCCTGCTGGTTAGTCATGTGCGAAGTTGGGTCGGTAATGCTCCAGCTTCCGGATTGTAATCCCTTCCCGGCCCCCAACCGAGTTTAGCATGCAGCGGTCTCAGAGGCATCGTAGCAACAACATTAATCCTTTGCTATTGCATTCATACTTTCAGTGCCCTTCACCACTTTCCGAAGTTTCCATGTTAACCGGGCTACTTAATTGAATGTCCAGCACATCATGCTTGTGAGCTCCGTGTTCCTGCCACGAGCCGAAACCCCAAATTAACCCTGCCGTCGTGAAGATTTCGTGTTGCAGGCGTCCAGGGCAGCCAAAGCAGATGCCCGGTGATCTTGTGCTTTGCTTAGAGATTCCGGTTTCAACAGGTTCAGGCGAACTGGGCAACCCTCCGAAGTGCGCTAGAAGGAATGACTGGGACATGATGAGATACCCACTGAGGCTCCTGGGGCCTCTTAGCGCTGTAGAATTTTGTGCTTACACATATATGTATGCATGCATCTCCAATACTTACCCGCCCACCTACATACATACATACGTGTGTACGTGCGTACATACGTGATTACATGCATGCACATGGATGTACATAACTGTATGTGTTAATATATATATATATATATACATACATACACACTATATATATATATGTATATGTATGTATGTATGTATGTATGTTTGTGCAAATAGATTTATTGGTTATCGGCTTATACATACATGTATGTATATATATATATATATGTATATGTGTGCAACTGTAAAATAACTATAATTATGATATAACTAGATAACTAGACAGCTAGATAACTGGATAACTAGATAACTAGGTAACTAATTATGGATATACACATGGTTCCCAAGACAGGTCGGAGTTTGGGCCACGGTGGCAGCACAAATCCGATTGAACAGCGAGGACTCGGAGTCGGATCCACATTTGGCTTCGTGGGCTTAACGATTGCAACCACCGAGCCGACTCCATGCACCAATCACACATTCATTCAGGGGTGTTGCGCGGGCATTGCAAACAGAGTCTCAGTTACATGTACGGAAACGGAATACTTTCGGCGAGACCTCGTTCACATCGCCCCCCGCGCTGTGGACAGGCCAGGAAACTTGGTGAGTCATAGGCTACGTTTGGCCGCGGAGTTTGATGCACTACCCACTTACAGCCCTTCTTTGGAGGACCTTCCGGAACTACTGGGTCAGCTTCTGCCGACGGAGGCGGTGCCCTTGCCAGTTTTCGGGCGTCGGTAGTGGATCCCACAAAAGGCAGATGTCAGGTGCAACTTTCACAAAGGAGCCTGTGCTGTAAGACCTGCCGCAGTTTACCGGCTAGGCGACCATATGCTCAGATCGTTCGTATGGTTCTTGCAAAGGGAGTGCCGTTGCAACGTCAGCTTTTGGACTCCTGGGTTGTGTTGGAGCAAGAGACTGGCACAGCCCGAAATCTGAAGGGCCCACCTTTTCAAGACCTCCGACGCTGGTAGCAACCCTGCCCTCCCCGTCCAAGCCAAAAGCTCCGAGGAGCGCTCTGAAACCTGGAGCCCTGAGCTCTAAGCTCGATCCTACACCCTGCTAGACTGAAATCCCCGAATGCTGGAGTCACCTAGCCTTTCTACAACTCCTAAGCCAATGAAGCAGAAAGCAAATCAGATGACTTCCCGGATCCTCGAGAAGAAAGCACCTTTGTCCGGCGAGTCTTTGCCACCAGGCGCTCGTTTCATTTCTGTTCAGATCTTAGGGTTAAGATTTCGGTTTTTGGGGGGTTCAGATGGGTTCCCCCTAAACCCTAAACCCTAAACCCTAAACCCTAAACCCTAAACCCTAAACCCTAAACCCTAAACCCTAAACCCTAAACCCTAAACCCTAAACCCTAAACCCTAAACCCTAAACCCTAAACCCTAAACCCTAAACCCTAAACCCTAAACCTAACCGTTTCTTTGGGTTTGCATTATGGTCAGATCGGTATGGGGATCTAGTGTTCAGGCCCTCGGTTTGCGGTGGTACTCGCGAAGCTTAGATTGTGGCTCGCATGTTCTGTCTCCAACAACTAAGAATATATATATATATATATATATATATTTATTATTATTATTACTATTATTCTTACATTATATTCTATTATATATATATTTTTTTTATATAGACTGAAGATTGTGAGCTTCAGGCACGGAGTTCCTCTAACATCCTCTAAATCTAAAGCTCACGGATCGGCGTTTTCAAAACGAGGGTCCGAAGACGACTTTAAAGACGTCCATCCGGGGTCCAGACAGAAGGAGCTTCGTGGCAAACTGAACACACTATGCCGCAGGAGATTTGCCTTTCGACATCACCTCCCACCCATCTTGCGTCGGGATGCTGGGCCGCAGATATTCACTTGTCGCAGCTCAAACATCCCCCGCCTATCATAGCTTCTCTCCCCGGAGATTCAATCAAGCTTTGCATGTTTGCATCGGGTCGAGGGAAGTCTCTGATATTGCTTCGAGTTCTTGGATTCGTTGCATTGGAGATGAGTTGTTTAGTCGATCCATGAGCAAACGGAACAGCCTCACCCCACAGCCTTCCACCCAAAGCCCCTGTGGGGCTGGCAAGGAATGATCACGCCCAGCGTTCACTGAGCAGATGGTCCGAGGACGTTGCTACCAATTTGTTGCATGTCAAGGGTTACGGGCCAGGAGTGATGTCGAGCCGGTTTCGTCGTTGAAAATAACTCTGGGGATTGAAAGTAACTCTGGGGATTCAGGGTTCAAGCCTGGGCCTAAACCCTTATTGATCTTTCACTACATACCAATATCGTAGACATTGTGGCACAACCCACGTTGAAACGCTCTAATTGGCAGCTCTGTCACCTTGCAGAAGTTTTCTGCGTAGCCACAGCGTTCAACATCCCAGGCTGACAAGGCCCTTAAACAAAAAAAGGCTGTCTTGTTTGAAGGATATGGCCTTCTTCAGAAGCCGCGCTGCGAGCACAAAGACTTTCTCGCTGAAGTTGAAGGCCCGGTGGTTTGGTGCTGGTACCCTAAGGCCCCAAAGTCATATATAGAATCCTATAAGGTAATCCCAAAAAGCAACTATTTTGGGGCCCCTGGGTAGTCAGTCAGTGAATATGGGGGCCTTACTAATTACCTTTGCTGGGCTGGGGGGGGTTCCTTATTCATTACACTTGTAGTATAATAATATACCCCAAAACCCTATTCCACTTTATTCGGGCCCCTATAGTGGTCAGTAAGCCTTGTCGACAGAATTCTGGACCTGTTGGATGGGAGCGATCTGGATAACCGTTCGGGTCTTCATGCGAAGCCCGAGGCACTGAGAACCCTAAACCCTGATTCCGATGGAAATTTCCTGGACCTGTCAGCCTGCGAGCGAGGGAACGGTCCACACCGGATTGCTAGGTAGGTGACTAGGAGTGTTCCCTAAGGCCCCAAAGTAGTTTTGTTTTGGGGTTCATATATAGAATCCTACAAGGTAATCCCAAAAAGGAACTACTTTGGGGCCTATGGGTTAATTGAGGTCCCCGATAAATATCCCGGTATTCGGGCATCACAGTGCGGAAACATATTTCTGCGATGCACTGTCTGGAATCATGCGCTGCAGCTGCTCGTTGCACACTACACACACACACATTGCGTGGCGGGTCATGTCCCGGCTTGTTGTGACTCGAGCTTACAATGCAAGGCGAATGGCCAATGGCCTGCGCCTGTTGCATTGGAGGAGCTGCACAGCAACCTGCTGGCACTGAAGGAGAGTGGGCTCCTTCAGAAGCATTGCTGTCCTACAAGTGTACGAAGAGCGATGTCGCTCAGATGTAGAGTTTCGGAACGTTTGTGAACCAACATCTGCGACTCCCATCACAGGAAGCAGACGAAGCAAAGGTGTCCAAGTCCCTGGACTTGCTTGGGCCACAGTGTGGCTCGTGTACCACATGGACATAGTTCGCCGGCATCATTCTCCTGGCCTTTGATCTATGTGATGTTGCTATAGATTGTTGCAGTAACGTTCCTATAGTATTGCGCTCGTTTGTACCGCCGCTGTCTTTGAAGGTTGAAAAACTACACACGATCGGGACAACGGTCTGCAAACAGTTGCCGCTGCCATGTCATGTCGCTCCAGTTCACATGTACATCTCTAGAAATATGATAATGGTAGTACTAATATTGAGACTAATACTAATACTAATAATGTAGTATTAATATGATAATCGTAACAATAATACCAATATTGGCTACTATGTGTACGTATGTTAATGTTCATATATTAGTATTCAAAGTCATAATGTACCACATGATTTTCAGGTGCTGACTGTAAACCGGGGAAGAATGCATACGTGCATACATATATGCACACATACATACATATCGTGAAAGACAGAGAGCGAGCGAGAGAGTGAGAGAGAGAGAGAGAGAGAGAGAGAGAGAGAGAGAGAGGGTCAGTGGCACCCCAAAGCCATCCACACAATAAAACCAGGGGGTGGACGGGCGGGCTGAAAGCTTGAGGGTCACGACGGTGACCCCTAAGCCCGGCAGAAAGAAAGAAAAGAGACAGACAGAGAGAGAGAGAGAGAGAGAGAGACGATAGTGACCCCTAAGCCCGGCAGAAAGAAAAAAAAGAGAGAGAGAGAGAGAGAGCGAGCGAGGGAGGGAGGGAGGGAGGGAGGGAGGGAGGGAGGCGGAGGGGGGAGAGGGAGGGAGGGAGGGAAGGATGGAGAGAGGGTGGAGAGATGAGTGTACATTTGTCTGTCTGTCTGTCTGTCTGTCTGTCTGTCTGTCTGTCTGTCGCTCTCTCTCTCTCCCTCTCACACAATTCCCCGAGGCTTCTGCAAGCTGCCGGTTCGGTAGAGGGATCAAGTGAGGCGCCCTCCATGTTCAGTTTGCAGCATTGCAGCAGCTGTGGGGTTGAAGGTTTGACAGTGTTCCATAACATCTCTAGCGGAGCCAGGACCGCGTGCGTTTCTCGCTGCTGCGCTACTCTGGTCAAGAGCCTGAGGCCTTCGATGGCACGCACTGTCATGCGTGGTTCTCTCTGGTAGACGACACAGCTTGTACTGATAGTGAAGCAAGCATAGCGTGCCAGCGATCTAGAGCGGCTGCGGTAGCATCTGGAGCCGTGCTTGGACTAGCGATGGTACTTGTCGTCGTCTAGTGGGACGAGGACAGACCTTCATCCACATCCTCGTTATCATCTTGATTCTCATACTCCTAATCCTCCTCCTCGTCATCCTCATCATCGCAGTCGTCATTAGTTCTGATTATGACCACAACCACTGCCACCAACAACAATAACCCCAACACCACCCTCACAACACCACCTCAGAGAAAGGTCCGACTGGGTTGTGAATTGAGGATGTGATGCAGGCTGGTGAAAGGTGCATGGCTCACGCCGCAGGCATTGTCTGGTTTAGTTTGTCTCGCCACGCCTCGATCCAGCTGCGCCGAAGCCATGTCCGCCGAAAAGGACGTGAAGGAGGTTGAGGAAGGACCGAAGGAGTCGTGTCTCGCCGGCAGGACAGCACGAAGCACACGCGCATGCTTTTGGTTCGGTCATGCGGCTGTTTCGGGGCCTTCAGGTTCGGTGGCTGCGACTCGTGCTCCGGCGTCAGCTGCACCCCCGACGGCCTCATCGGCTTGAACACCTATGTTCCCCGACTAAGCTTTGAGTGTGTTCTTGACAGTTGCCTTGCAAGACATCTATGGATAAGGGGTGATCACTGTATAGCTGGCGAAGGACTGGAAGTACCTCTGCATCCCGTCGCTGCCTTGCTTCGGGCCAGCGAAGTCCCCGCCGCTTCTGAAGCCGGATTCGAAGCTGCCCTTGATGCTGCCGCTTGGACGCGATGGGGGATAGCAGGCCATCTGAAAGCCTATCCGTCCTCGCCGTTAAGCACAAGTACGTGATGTGGATGATGATTGTGGTGGTGATGGTAGGGATGAAGCAGATGTGGCTGTCTCCAAGGTCCCTGATCATGGGGCTTCAGCACGCCCTGGCCATGCTGGGAGGCGCTGAAAGAGATTCATGACAACTGAGTGGTGAATCGGAAGTCTGGCACAGCACAGCACGTCCTGCATATCCATTCCTTGGAAGGTATCATCACCCCACCGTCGTTGATCTCCGGCGATGCGTGCTTTGCATGGCAGCTGGACCAGGAGCTTGCGTGTAGACTCGACTCCCTAACAAAATGCCCCAAAGTTTCCGCTCGTCTTTCCAAGCTCCTCTGCCAACACATCGCTCGCAACATCGCCCCCACCTGCTAGGAGCTCTGCGACTCCAAGCAGCAGCTTGGAAAGCAAAAGGGTTGAAACTGACTGGAGTAACAGTTAGAGTGCGAAGTGGTGTCGGGCGCTCTCAGGTACATGATCTCCGCAGCGTTGATCTGCTCGGGGCTGCTGTCCTTGGTGCAGATCCTTCGCTGGAAGCTGATCGGAGGCTACACTTTGGGAACCGGCCTGATCTCCGTGATCGGCACGTCCTTCACCTTCCTGCCCATCGCACGAGAGGTCGTGGTTTCCGAAATCCAGGCTGGGCGCAGCGGCATGGATGCCTACGGCAAATTCCTGGGAACCTGCTTGGCGGCCTCCGTGACAGAGCTCTTCATCTCTTTCGTGCCGCCCCGCTACCTCAAGAAGATCTTCCCACCTGTGGTCAGCGGCACCTGCGTCTGCCTCATCGGCGCCGGCCTCTCGGTCGCTGGCCTTAAGCCCCTCGCCTGCATTTTCCGACCCTGCAATTTTCAGAAATTGGCTGCAGCTGCGCTGCTGCCGTCGCGTGCTGTGTGCCGCAGGTACTGGGGCGGCGGGGTCTTCTGCGCGGAGAACGACATGTCCCGTTCCGCGGCCTTCGGCGCACCCCAGGCCCCGAAGGGAGATTCCGGCAAATCGTATGATAGATTTTCAACCTATCCCAAGCCCTCCTAAGACCCCACCAGGGCAGGAACCGATACCCATGGCCCGGAAAATCAAGGCCATGACCCTATGGACCAGGTTTTCTGGGAACCGAAAAATTCTAGGAACCAAGCTTGTGCAGGAAGTTGTGCAGAAAGCAAGATGACATATCTCAGGCTTAGCGCAATCGTTGAAACAAGAACGAACCGGACGCGGCAAGGTTCAAACTTGAGCACGCCGGGTGAGCGAACATTGCAAAGCGCACCGCGACACACTTCATGATCCGTTCACACATTGATTTGAGCTCTTTAGGTCAGGCAAGAGCCATCGAGGCACAACGCTTTTAAGGTTAAAGTGCTTAGGGTCTGCGGATTTAGGGTTCGCACGTGTCAGGTGTAAGGATTTGAGCTTCACACGTGCAAACATTCTGTTTTCTTGAATCGGTCTCAGCATCTGTTGCGTCGAGCGCTTCGACAATTGCTGCAGTTTCAGTATTTGATTTGCAGAGATTAACAGTTCTGCTTCAGGGTAGTTAGGGCTAGGGTTTTGGGAGTACGGTTTCGGCTTTGGTACGGTAGGACGACAACTGGATTTAATAGAAAACCCCAGAATGTCGAATAAAACATAACCCGAAGCATCGCCAGACAGGAAGGCCCAAACTGCACCAGCTGCGTAGGGCGTAGAAAATCATATTGACTGCAAGCGTTTATGAGTTATTCCGTTGTACCAAGCTTGGACAGGTGACGGGTCTAAGGTTGCGAATAATGTTTGAAGCTCGTATGGGAATTTTAGAGGCTTCCATTCGTTGCAGTTTCGCATCTTTTTGAACAACCCGCCTGAATGACGATAAATTTTCCATGAGTGTTTAATGATAATAGAAATAGCAGTAGTGGTACACTAGTAGCAGCAGCAGGAGGAGTAGTAGTCGTCATCGTAGTAGCAGTAGACGTAGGAGTAGGAATAGTAGCAGTCGTAGCTGTAGCAGCATCAGCAGCAGTACTAGCAACAGCAGCAGTAGCAGCAGCGGTAGCAGCAGTAGCAGTAGCAGTAGCTGAAGTAGCTGCAGTAGGTGCAGTAGCAGTTGTAGCAGCAGTAGCAGTTGTAGCAGCAGTAGTAGCAGTAGCAGTAGCAGTAGCAGAAGCAGTAGCAGCAGCAGCAGCAGTAGGAGCAGGAGCAGGAGCAGGAGCAGGAGTCGTAGTAGTAGTAGTAGTAGTAGTAGTAGTAGTAGTAGTAGTTGTTGTAGTCGTAGCAGTAGTAGTAGTAGTAGTAGTAGTAGTAGTAGTAGTAGTAGGAGAAGTAGTAGTAGTAGTAGTAGTAGTAGTAGTAGTAGTAGTAGTAGTAGTAGTAGTAGTAGTGGTAGTAGTAGTAGTAGTAGTAGTAGTAGTAGTGGTAGTAATAACAATAGCAGTAGCAGTAGCACTAGCAGCAGCGGCAGAAGTAGCAGTAGCAGAAGCAGTAGCAGTAGCAGTAGCAGTAGCGGCAGAAGTAGCAGTAGCAGAAGCAGAAGCAGTAGCAGTAGCAGTAGCAGAAGTAGTAGTAGTAGTAGTAGTAGTAGTAGCAGGAGTATAGTAATACTAGCAGGTGTAGTACTAGTAGAAGTCCTCGTCGTTCCCGTGGTAGTGGTAGCAGTAGCAGTAAAGTAGCAGCAGTAGCAACGGTAGCAACAGTGCCATACCAGTGGCAGTAGCAACAATAGCAGCAGTAGCAGCAGGAGTAGCAGTAGCAGCAGCAGCAGCAGCAGCAGCAGGAGTAGTAGTAGTAGTAGTAGTAGTAGTAGTAGTAGTAGTAGTAGTAGTAGTAGTAGTAGTACTAGTACTAGTACTAGTACTAGTACTAGAACTAGTACTAGTACTAGTAGCAGTAGCAGCAGCAGTAGCAGTAGGCGCGGCAGTAGCCGCAGCGGTAGCGGTCGTGGCAGCACTAGCGGTAGCGGTAGTGGTACTGGTAATGGTAGTGCAGTGGTAGTAGTAGGCAGTGGCAGCAGCAGCAGCAGCAGTAGCAGTGGCAGTAGCTGTAGTTGCTTCTTTGCCGTGGTGGTAGTCGTCGTCATATAGTCGCAGTCACACTCGCACAAGCAGAAGTGAGCGAAGGCAAACTCGTCCTCGTAGCCGCAGTCGTAAAGGAAGTGGCGTATCGAGCGCGGAGTAGTAGAACCAGTAGGAGGAGGAGCAGGAGTAGGAGTATAAGTAGGGGTAGAGGTAGCAGCAGCGGTAGCAAGTAGCAGTAGCAGTAGGATCGTCGCTGCAGTGATTGTCGCAGCAGTGATAGCCGTAGTTGACGTCGTCGTCGTCGCATTATGTCTGCATATGTTGAAATTACATGTGTATTGTATATATATATATATAGAGAGAGAGAGAGGGAGAGAGAGATATCTTATTTCTTTTGTTGCTATTCTCATTAGTTAGTACTGAAACCAGTCCTAGTACTAGTACTGCTACTACAACATGGAGGACAACGACGGCGACGAGTTTCCCTGCATTTTTTAAAAAACAGAGTGTAATAAGAAGGATACCATCGGCGTTTATTGCAACGCACACCAGCTCTTGTGCTCACTCCATGTATTACTTGTGTCGAAAACATGTTTGCACCATGAACCTACAAGGTATTGTGCATTTGTCCAGTACGGAACTGGTTGAAATTCTCTCCCAATTATTGAGCAGAATCCAAGATCACGACATGACTGAGCAAACATGTAAACATCGCAGGAGTCGGAAAGAAAGGAACGATTTTCGGTGGTTTGGAGAAAAACACGCATCGTATTTGCCACTTAGTTTGTGTTATGGGGGGATGATTCTCAGGCGTGCCGGAGGTTCTTTGGATGTCGCGGTCGTCTGGGACGATTAAGCAAGTTCTGTGGGGTTGCATCAGCATTTGGGGGGTTAGCAGCCTAAAACAGTTGAACATGCATGATGTTCCCGGTCCGTTTCTACATCCCTTCGGCAATCGTGGCATCCAAAAGCTTCGGCTTCTACTGAAATCCTACGTGTTGGGAGTTTGCACCGGCTGATATTTTTGCTCCTGAGGGCCCCACTGCGGTATTTCACGGTTCCGGCTCGTATTTCACGGTTCCGGCTCGTATTTCACGGTTCCGGCTCGTATTTCACGGTTCCAAGGCGGATTTCACCGTGAAATTTCGGCTTCTCCCACGAGAGTTATGCGTTCGGGCTCCAGGGCACGAGGGCAGGGTCAGGAAAGTGCGGGGGACTGGATGATCGTGCCTTTGATTTTGTGGGCCTGCCGGGGGAAAACGTGCTTGAAGATTCACTGCTTTAGTCTTTTCAGGTTGCCTCTCGAAATGAAGCGCTCAGTACTTGCACTGCATGCATTTGAATCTCGCTCCGACCAAACCTGAAAACTGACATGTTTACAATCTAACCTGATCATGACGTGGATTTCAGGCTTTTGACATGAATGAAGAAACAATGGCGACTAAGGGTCGCGCTTGCGACTTGAATGGGGCGTGCCACTGCGGTTGCAAATGCTGAGTTTATTCAACTGCTACTGCCTCTACAGGTATTCTTTCTTCTTCTTTTCCCACAACGACGACTGAGTAGTAGTAGTAGTCGTCGTCGTCGTAGTAGCACTACTACTGCCACTACTCCTCCTACTATACTCCTCCTATCTCCTCCTACTACTACTGCTACTGCTACTACGACTACCTTCCCCCTCTCTTGCTCCTACTTCTACTCCTGCTGCTACTCCTACTCCTACTCTTACTGTTACTACTACGACTACTACTACTACTACTACTACTGCTACTACTACTACTACTACTACTACTACTACTACTACTACCACTCAACCACCCACCCACCTACCTACCTACTTCTGTTGTTGCCTAGTCCTAATGCAACTACTACGACTGCAACAGCAACCACAACAAGAACATCAGCAACAACAACTGCTTACCATCGCTGCCATTTTGGGTGCTGCTACTACTATTGCTACTGCGACTGCTTCAGCTACTGCTACTCCCACTGCCAGTGCTGCTGCGACTGCTGCTGCTACTGCTGTTGGCATTTCTACTTACCGCTACCACTTACCACTACACGACTACTACTATACTTCTTCTCTTGTTTCTGCTTCCTCTGCAACTTCTTCTCCTGCTTCTTCTTCTTCTCTGCCCCTACGACTACCCTACCCGCACTCGGACACTTCCCCAACGTGCCCCTACCCCTGGCCCTACTCGTAACCCTACACTCTTGCCACGAAACACACTAACACTGCCGCTACTACTGCTGCTGCTGGTGATTGCTACTGCTTACTGCTACTGCATACTGCTACTGCTACTGCTCCTCCTCCTCCTACTACTACTCCTACTCCTACTCCTACTCCTACTCCTACTCCTACTCCTACTCCTACTCCTACTCCTACTACTACTACTACTACTACTACTACTACTCCTACTCCTACTCCTACTCCTACTCCTACTCCTACTCCTACTCCTACTCCTACTCCTACTCCTACTCCTACTCCTACTACTCCTACTACTCCTACGACTCGTACGACTCCTCCTACTACTACTACTACTACTACTACTACTACTATTATTACTGCTACTAGCACTACTCCTAGCACTACTACTACTACTACTACTACTACTACTGCTACTACTACTACTACTACTACTGCTACTTCTTCCTCCTGCCCCCACTACTGTTTCTATTTCTGAATGCTTGTACCAATACTAGTACTCCTACCAAAACGATGACTTCAAACACAAGGAACGTGGAAGGTCTTCTGTGATGCAAAGATGCCTGTTACAATGCAGCATCTGAAGTAAGCGCCGTGTATGCGGCAAGAAGCCGGTTTAGGGTCTAGAGTGGGGGGTCAAGTCAAGGTCAAGGGAATAGCCTGGTATAAAATAGGGCTTCAGAAGTCTTACATCCATACAGTGTTGATGGCTACTGGTGCTGTTACCACGGCCGCGACTTTCTTGACAAAATCCAGGCCGGTATACGCAATGCTGTTCGAGATAATGCGAAACTGCTGCTAGGGTAGATGTTGTCACAAGCTAAAAACACAGATGGCTTTCTTTTCCAAGTATGTTTTGTGTATCAAGGTATGTCAATCTGTGCATGTACAGCCTTGAGATAGATGCAAGCTCTGTATGCACCCATACTTTTCAGCACAGCGAAACTCAACAGGCCAAGGCTCATCCAGCAGCTAACCTACAGCCCTCCCCACCCGAGCCCGATTTCCACACAGAACGTATAGACTGACACAAGCAGGGTCACGGACTTTCGCTGTTTTTCTCTAAGTTTTGTTTGTTTATGCACACATACATATACGTACATAGTTATGCATACATGGACTTGCTATCAGATACATGCACTCGCATGTGCATGTGCATATTTACACATGCATGTACATACATGCTTACCTACACAAACACATACATATGTATGCATAGAGACATACGTACGTACAACCATGCCGGACGCGCCATGCGGGAGCCAAAAGCCCATGCAGAGAGACAGAGACGGAGACAGAGACAAACAGGCAGGCGGACAGACAGACAGAAGGACAGACAGAGATGCAGACATGCATACACATGATTACATACATGCATGCATCCACCATGCATGCTTGAATGCATGCATGCACGTGCATATCGGTACATTCTTTCTGCACCAGTCCCAACTTGGGACACATGTTGTAGATAATTACCACGTTCAACAAGGTTCATTACCATGGGCCTGTCGGGTACGGCTCGCACCTCGCACCCGAAGGTTACGCAAATCAAATCAACAACGATCTCGGGTGACCCCTTCCTCGATCCAAACGAACCACAAAACCGTTGAAGTCCCCAAATATCGAGTCTAAACTAAACAGATAAATTCGACTCTGTAGTCTTCCGCTTCACGAAACGTGGGGGCGTCCCACCAGAAATCAGAACAATCGCCCGGCAGGCTCTTCTACCCCTAACGCGATGCAGGCTAAGCGTTGTCCCATGTCGAAACGTCGTCGCATGGTGACAAAATTAGGACGTCATGGGCGTCTCTTGCACTCTCAGAAATTTAACCCCTCAAAATCACCCACGCCCGGGGGGGCTAGGAACCGGTTCCTGGAACCAGGGGTTTTTTGGCCATGGCCCCAAATATGTGGTACATGGCCCATGGCCCCAAATATGCGGAACCGGAGGGCTTGGGTATGGTGCTGTGCGTACTACAAACTGTAGAGCAGGGCAGGCCACCGCCATGTGCCGTCTCTCGTTTGAAGGTGTGCACCGGCAACGGCGACGTGGCGTTGCCCTATGGAGACGTGCACTACTTCGGCCTGGGTCTGAGCGTGATGATCTTCTTGGCGACGTGGATGCAAGACTCACGTATATGGGTGTAGCAGAATGTATGCATGGTCGCTGTACCTATCAGACGTGACAGAGTTGTTGGGAAGTCTTGCATCAGCATGGGCCAGGTCTTCATCCAGGCGGTGGGTTCTCCCTTCATGAAGAACTGCTCCGTCGCCCTGGCGCTGTTCTTCGGCTTCTTCGTGGCGGGTGTCTCCTCCTACACCGCAGAGGATGGCACCTCTCTGCCGTATGTCAACGGCGACAAGATCGAGCAAGCCGGCGTCTTCACCTTCCTCTGGACAGCCCGTTCGCATTCCGCGACTGTTCCTTGACACAGCAGCCGCGCTTCGTACCCCTACGTAAGGTCGACGGTAGTCTACACAGCCGGGCATCAGACGAGAGAATGGGGATAAAGTTAACAAGGTTCCATGATAAGCCCCTTGCCGTCGCGTGCAGGACGACCACCTTCAACATCGGCTTCTACCCTCCAGCTTTCATCCCTCTGCTGCTGGGCTTCGTGATCACGGCGGTGGAGACGGTCGGAGACATTCAGGCGCCTGATCTGCACCACGCCTTGCGCCACCGTGCCCGGCGGGTATGCTGTTTTGCCTCGTCGTGAGGCCTCGTGCGATGTCAGCGGCCTGCCCATCGAGGGCCCAGATGCCGACTCCCGCATCCAGGGCGGCCTGCTTGCCGACGGCGTAAACAGCTTCCTGGCCTGCCTGATGACCTGCCTCTCGGACGCCAAAGTTGCAGGGGAAGTGGACAATGGATGGTACAGGAGGGAGGGGGGCGCACTCATGTGAATGTTTACTTTCTGCCCTTGCTGGAGGCCCACCCAACACGACCTTCTCCCAGAACAACGGCGTGATCGCCATCACGCGCTGCGCTTCCCGGGCCGCCGGCATCGCCTGCTGCTTTTGGCTCATCCTGCTGGGCTGCTTCGAGCGACTCGGCGCTGCAGCGTTGCAGTTCCGCACAGCTAGGATCTTCCATGCTCATGCCGTGCTTCGCGAGCATGCAAACACGTCTTATGCTGGTGCTGTGTTTCCTCATCATCCTCATCTGCATTCACTATAGACTACAATCTAGAACCAGCCAGGAAGTTTGGTGCCGCCATCGCCTCCATTCCGGATGCTGTACTGGGCGGCATGACCACCTTCCTGTTTGCCAACGTGCTCGTCTCGGGCATCAACATCGTGGGTGACTTGGCCGCCGCTAGACCCGCTGCAGCCGTCATTCTCTGCGAGGGGTTGCCCTATAGACTCTAGACTAACGGCCGAAGCAGGTGGCAGCGGACAGATGGGTCGGCGCACCCGCTTCATCCTCGCCGTCTCCCTCGGTGTGTCCAGGTTGCAGTTGGCGCAAGAGGTGCAGGCCTACAGACCCTGCCAAGACCGGTCCGAGCTTTCCCAGAGGAGGAAGTGCAGAATTGCAGAGATCGTTCAAAGGTCCACCTTTGAACGCACTGCAGGTCGGCGTTGGAGTCGCGGCCCTGCCCAACTGGGCGGCTTGGCTTCAGAACTATAAGATCACTCTGCAGGGTGCTATGAAGCAGGAGGGCATGCGCGGCAGAGCTTGTGTAGACCGGACGCCTCAGGCCGAAGGCGGTGGTCTTGCTGGCTTCCACGGCGGTAACCTCAAGCACAACATCGGCCTCTGGCCGGCCAAGGACGGCCCTGACGTCTTTCTTCTATCTGTCCGGTAGTGTAGCAGCTGACCTGTGAGGACGTGTGCAAGGTCTTCCCGACCGAGGAGTACGAATCCCAGGCGTCCCAGTGCACTGTTGGGGCCTACACCGCCAGCTCCATCAGCAGCCCGACGTCGGCGTTGACTACACGAGTAACTAAGTAGATAGGACGTTGGGACATTTGCTGCATTTTTCGCTGTTCTGATTCAGAGTTGACAGGGAGAGAGAATCGAATTGACGCTGAGGTCAGATCGACTGCACTGGCATGGGTGGCACTTACACGGCCCCTGTCATGGCCACTCGCACCGTGACTACCTGCATCGGAATGAACGGAAACTGCTGCGTGCAGTACGATGACAGCAAGAAGATGTGGCGCGACTCCCTCATCATCATCATGAAGACGCCCTACTGCATCGGCACGCTGCTGGCTCTGTTCCTGCACTTGCTGCTTCCCTTCGAGATGGAAGAAGAGGAGGTGGGCGAGAACTTGAAGGAGAGTGGCGAAGCAAACATGTGATCTAGCCATTTTTGTCGTTAAACTGGGTGATGCTTCTCTGATTGAGAGATGTCGCACCTAGATTTGTCCGGTGGAGCCCGACAAATAACGCTGTCAGCTCTGCGTTTAAGTCTACTCAGCTCACCGTGGAGGCCAATTCTCCAGCCGCCTTCCCTCAGCATTCGATGTTGATTAGGATGGCGGCCAGATTAATACTTCATCCACGGAGGATCTTTGCCAGAGCTGCGTGCGATTCTTGATCGCAATGTCCACCTGAAAGGTGGGCATCAGCCCACTTGCTGCTTTCCCTCTACCAAAGGTAGACAGATGATGGCAGCACAAGGTCAGTGAGTCCAGTGTACGCGCTTGAAGAGAGCTTGGAATGCGCTGAGTGGCGCTGCGGTGGTCAGCTCATCCTTGGGGTGAGCCGGAACTGAGCATGCCGCAGGCATTGTCCAGCTTGGTTGGTTTAGTTTGTCTCGCCACACCGCGAAGCCATGTCCGCCGAAAAGGACGTGAAGGAGGTTGAGGAAGGACCGAAGGAGTCGTGTCTCGCCGGCAGGACAGCACGAAGCACACGCGCATGCTTTTGGTTCGGTCATGCGGCTGTTTCGGGGCCTTCAGGTTCGGTGGCTGCGACTCGTGCTCCGGCGTCAGCTGCACCCCCGACGGCCTCATCGGCTTGAACACCTATGTTCCCCGACTAAGCTTTGAGTGTGTTCTTGACAGTTGCCTTGCAAGACATCTATGGATAAGGGGTGATCACAGTATAGCTGGCGAAGGACTGGAAGTACCTCTGCATCCCGTCGCTGCCTTGCTTCGGGCCAGCGAAGTCCCCGCCGCTTCTGAAGCCGGATTCGAAGCTGCCCTTGATGCTGCCGCTTGGACGCGATGGGGGATAGCAGGCCATCTGAAAGCCTATCCGTCCTCGCCGTTAAGCACAAGTACGTGATGTGGATGATGATTGTGGTGGTGATGGTAGGGATGAAGCAGATGTGGCTGTCTCCAAGGTCCCTGATCATGGGGCTTCAGCACGCCCTGGCCATGCTGGGAGGCGCTGAAAGAGATTCATGACAACTGAGTGGTGAATCGGAAGTCTGGCACAGCACAGCACGTCCTGCATATCCATTCCTTGGAAGGTATCATCACCCCACCGTCGTTGATCTCCGGCGATGCGTGCTTTGCATGGCAGCTGGACCAGGAGCTTGCGTGTAGACTCGACTCCCTAACAAAATGCCCCAAAGTTTCCGCTCGTCTTTCCAAGCTCCTCTGCCAACACATCGCTCGCAACATCGCCCCCACCTGCTAGGAGCTCTGCGACTCCAAGCAGCAGCTTGGAAAGCAAAAGGGTTGAAACTGACTGGAGTAACAGTTAGAGTGCGAAGTGGTGTCGGGCGCTCTTAGGTACATGATCTCCGCAGCGTTGATCTGCTCGGGGCTGCTGTCCTTGGTGCAGATCCTTCGCTGGAAGCTGATCGGAGGCTACACTTTGGGAACCGGCCTGATCTCCGTGATCGGCACGTCCTTCACCTTCCTGCCCATCGCACGAGAGGTCGTGGTTTCCGAAATCCAGGCTGGGCGCAGCGGCATGGATGCCTACGGCAAATTCCTGGGAACCTGCTTGGCGGCCTCCGTGACAGAGCTCTTCATCTCTTTCGTGCCGCCCCGCTACCTCAAGAAGATCTTCCCACCTGTGGTCAGCGGCACCTGCGTCTGCCTCATCGGCGCCGGCCTCTCGGTCGCTGGCCTTAAGCCCCTCGCCTGCATTTTCCGACCCTGCAATTTTCAGAAATTGGCTGCAGCTGCGCTGCTGCCGTCGCGTGCTGTGTGCCGCAGGTACTGGGGCGGCGGGGTCTTCTGCGCGGAGAACGACATGTCCCGTTCCGCGGCCTTCGGCGCACCCCAGGCCCCGAAGGGAGATTCCGGCAAATCGTATGATAGATTTTCAACCTATGGTGCTGTGCGTACTACAAACTGTAGAGCAGGGCAGGCCACCGCCATGTGCCGTCTCTCGTTTGAAGGTGTGCACCGGCAACGGCGACGTGGCGTTGCCCTATGGAGACGTGCACTACTTCGGCCTGGGTCTGAGCGTGATGATCTTCTTGGCGACGTGGATGCAAGACTCACGTATATGGGTGTAGCAGAATGTATGCATGGTCGCTGTACCTATCAGACGTGACAGAGTTGTTGGGAAGTCTTGCATCAGCATGGGCCAGGTCTTCATCCAGGCGGTGGGTTCTCCCTTCATGAAGAACTGCTCCGTCGCCCTGGCGCTGTTCTTCGGCTTCTTCGTGGCGGGTGTCTCCTCCTACACCGCAGAGGATGGCACCTCTCTGCCGTATGTCAACGGCGACAAGATCGAGCAAGCCGGCGTCTTCACCTTCCTCTGGACTGCCCTTTCGCATTCCGCGGCTGCTCCTTGACACAGCAGCCGCACTGCATACACCCATGTAGTCGTAAGGTCGACTGTAGACATGTCGGGGAACTGCCTCATGTGTACAGCCGGGCATCAGACGAGAGAATGAGGATAAAGTTAACAAGGTTCCATGATAAGCCCCTTGCCGTCGCGTGCAGGACGACCACCTTCAACATCGGCTTCTACCCTCCAGCTTTCATCCCTCTGCTGCTGGGCTTCGTGATCACGGCGGTGGAGACGGTCGGTGACATTCAGGCGCCTGATCTGCACCACGCCTTGCGCCACCGTGCCTAGCGGGTATGCTGTTTTACCTCGTCGTGAGGCCTCGTGCGATGTCAGCGGCCTGCCCATCGAGGGCCCAGATGCCGACTCCCGCATCCAGGGCGGCCTGCTTGCCGACGGCGTGAACAGCTTCCTGGCCTGCCTGATGACCTGCCTCTCGGACGCCAAAGTTGCAGGGGAAGTGGACAATGGATGGTACAGGAGGGAGGGGGGCGCACTCATGTGAATGTTTACTTTCTGCCCTTGCTGGAGGCCCACCCAACACGACCTTCTCCCAGAACAACGGCGTGATCGCCATCACGCGCTGCGCTTCCCGGGCCGCTGGCATCGCCTGCTGCTTCTGGCTCATCCTGCTGGGCTGCTTCGAGCGACTCGGCGCTGCAGCGTTGCAGTTCCGCACATCTAGGATCTTCCATGCTCATGCCGTGCTTCGCGAGCATGCAAACACGTCTTATGCTGGTGCTGTGTTTCCTCATCATCCTCATCTGCATTCACTATAGACTACAATCTAGAACCAGCCAGGAAGTTTGGTGCCGCCATCGCCTCCATTCCGGATGCTGTGCTGGGCGGCATGACCACCTTCCTGTTTGCCAACGTGCTCGTCTCGGGCATCAACATCGTGGGTGACTTGGCCGCCGCCAGACCCGCTGCAGCCGTCCTTCTCTTCGAGGGGTTGCCCTATAGACTCTAGACTAACGCACGAAGCGCGTCCGAAGCAGGCGGCAGCGGACAGATGGGTCGGCGCACCCGCTTCATCCTCGCCGTCTCCCTCGGCGTGTCCAGGTTGCAGTTGGCTTTCCGTCCCTGTCGCAAGAGGTGCAGGCCTACAGACCCTGCCAAGACCGGTCCGAGCTTTCGCAGAGGAGGAAGTGCAGAATTGCAGAGATCGTTCAAAGGTCCACCTTTGAACGCACTGCAGGTCGGCGTTGGAGTCGCGGCCCTGCCCAACTGGGCGGCTTGGCTTCAGAACTATAAGATCACTCTGCAGGGTGCTATGAAGTAGGAGGGCATGCGCGGCAGAGCTTGTGTAGACCGGACGCCTCAGGCCGAAGGCGGTGGTCTTGCTGGCTTCCACGGCGGTAACCTCAAGCACAACATCGGCCTCTGGCCGGCCAAGGACGGCCCTGACGTCTTTCTTCTATCTGTCCGGTAGTGTAGCAGCTGACCTCTTGAGGACGTGTGCAAGGTCTTCCCGACCGAGGAGTACGAATCCCAAGCGTCCCAGTGCACTGTTGGGGCCTACACCGCCAGCTCCATCAGCAGCCCGACGTCGACGTTGACTACACGAGTAACTGAGTAGATAGGACGTTGGGACATTTGCTGCATTTTTCGCTGTTCTGATTCAGAGTTGGCAGGGAGCGAGAATCGATTTGACACTGAGGTCAGATCGACTGCACTGGCATGGGTGGCACTTACACGGCCCCTGTCATGGCCACTCGCACCGTGACTACCTGCATCGGAATGAACGGGAACTGCTGCGTGCAGTACGATGACAGCAAGAAGATGTGGCGCGACTCCCTCATCATCATCATGAAGACGCCCTACTGTATCGGCACGCTGCTGGCTCTGTTCCTGCACTTGCTGCTTCCCTTCGAGATGGAAGAAGAGGAGGTTGGCGAGAACTTGAAGGAGAGTGGCGAAGCAAACATGTGATCTACCCATTTTTGTCGTTAAACTGGGCACTGCTTCTCTGATTGAGAGATGTCTTGCCTGGTAACTCTGATTTGTCCGGTGGAGCCCGACGAATAGGGCTGTCAGATGTTGTCAGCTCTGCGTTTACGTTTACTCAGCAGCTCAAGCCGATTCTCCGGCTGCTTTCCTTCAGCATTCGATGTGGAATGGAACGGTGTCCAGATGAGGGTTTGTCCACGGAGGATTGCCTGAGCTGCGGGCGATGCCTGCTCGCCCTGTTCACAGCTGACCTGCCTCAAAGGTAAGGCATCAGCCCCCTTGCTGTTTTCCCTCTACCAAAGGTAGATAGATGATGCCAGCAGACCCTCAGTGTAGTCCAGTGTATGCGCTTGAAGAGAGCTTGGGATGCGCTGGGCGGCAGTGCGGTGGTCAGCTCATCAGCTCATCCTTGGTGAGCTGGAACTGAGCATGCCGCAGGCATTGTCCAGCTTGGTTGGTTTAGTTTGTCTCGCCACACCGCGAAGCCATGTCCGCCGAAAAGGACGTGAAGGAGGTTGAGGAAGGACCGAAGGAGTCGTGTCTCGCCGGCAGGACAGCACGAAGCACACGCGCATGCTTTTGGTTCGGTCATGCGGCTGTTTCGGGGCCTTCAGGTTCGGTGGCTGCGACTCGTGCTCCGGCGTCAGCTGCACCCCCGACGGCCTCATCGGCTTGAACACCTATGTTCCCCGACTAAGCTTTGAGTGTGTTCTTGACAGTTGCCTTGCAAGACATCTATGGATAAGGGGTGATCATTGTATAGCTGGCGAAGGACTGGAAGTACCTCTGCATCCCGTCGCTGCCTTGCTTCGGGCCAGCGAAGTCCCCGCCGCTTCTGAAGCCAGATTCGAAGCTGCCACTGATGCTGCCGCTTGGACGCGATGTGATGTTGGTCCACGAACCTTCTCACACTTACTAGTGTTTGTTTGCCTATTCGCAGGATCACTTTTCACAGTTCAGGGTGGAGTGGACACCCTGATACTATAGTGAAACCGGTGCTGATGCTCAAGGCAACCGCAGAGGATGCTGCTGCCGTGAAGCGGATGTGGATGCGCAGTTGTGCGGAGCTCCGAGGTCGCTGATCATGGGATTGCAGCACGCCCTGGCTATGCTGGGAGGCCATGGGGCGAATTCAACGTGAATTTAATGATAATGCATTCACTGTCCATGCAGTGAGTTCCTTCAACGAAAGAGATGTTTGCGGCACTTGCTGTTGCTACTGTGGGCATGTATAGGTGGAAGGAAGCACATGCACAGCGTACCGCAGAATCTCTTGGAGATCCGTTCTGTTGCAGGTATCATCACCCCACCGTCGTTGATCTCCGGCGATGCCTGCTTTGCATGGCAGCTGGATCAGGAGCTTGCATGCAGACTCCCTGGCGAAACGCCCCAAAGCTTCCACTGCATGCTTTCGAAACTCCAGCAGCAGCAACACGTCGACCCCACCTTGTCGCTAGGAGCTCTGCGACTCCAAGCAGCAGCTTGGAAAGCAAAAGGGTTGAAACTGACTGGAGTAACAGTTAGAGTGCGAAGTGGTGTCGGGTGCTCTTAGGTACATGATCTCCGCAGCGTTGATCTGCTCGGGGCTGCTGTCCTTGGTGCAGATCCTGCGCTGGAAGCTGATCGGAGGCTACACTTTGGGAACCGGCCTGATCTCCGTGATCGGCACGTCCTTCACCTTCCTGCCCATCGCACGAGAGGTCGTGGTTTCCGAAATCCAGGCTGGGCGCAGCGGCATGGATGCCTACGGCAAATTCCTGGGAACCTGCTTGGCGGCCTCCGTGACAGAGCTCTTCATCTCTTTCGTGCCGCCCCGCTACCTCAAGAAGATCTTCCCACCTGTGGTCAGCGGCACCTGCGTCTGCCTCATCGGCGCCGGCCTCTCGGTCGCTGGCCTTAAGCCCCTCGCCTGCATTTTCCGACCCTGCAATTTTCAGAAATTGGCTGCAGCTGCGCTGCTGCCGTCGCGTGCTGTGTGCCGCAGGTACTGGGGCGGCGGGGTCTTCTGCGCGGAGAACGACATGTCCCGGGCCGCGGCCTTCGGCGCACCCCAGGCCCCGAAGGGAGACTCTGTATATTATCGTCGAATCGAAATCTGTAGATTGAGGGACCGATTTGAGCCGTATGCCTGCAGACTCATAATTTATTGCAGACACATCGTTTGCAGGCCTCTTCGTCGCTTGATTAATCGTGTATATATATATATATATATATGTATAAATATGTATATATATATATATATATATATATATGTATGTATGTATGTATATATATATATATATATATATATACACACATACATGTACAGATTTTCAGTGCTAGATCAGTAAATGGATATGATATATAGATAGACAGGTTTGCACTGGCAACGGCGACGTGGCGTTGCCCTACGGGGACGTGCACTACTTCGGCCTGGGTCTGAGCGTGATGATCTTCTTGGCGACTTATCTGCAAGAGAGACACAGGCATGTCGCAGAACTGTGCGTTATCTAGACCCTGCAACCATATTCTTGTCAGACTTGCAAGAGATTCTGCGAAGCTTACCATGATCGTCGGCAAGGTCTTCATCCAGGCAGTGGGTTCTCCCTTCATGAAGAACTGCTCCGTCGCCCTGGCGCTCTTCTTCGGCTTCTTCGTGGCGGGTGTCTCCTCCTACACCGCGGAGGATGGCACCTCTCTGCCGTATGTCAACGGCGACAAGATCGAGCAAGCCGGCGTCTTCACCTTCCTCTGGACTGCCCCTTTCGCATTCCGCGCCTGTTCCTTGACACAGCAGCCGCGCTTTGTACCCCTATGCAAGGTCGACGGTAGTCTACACAGCCGGGCATCAGACGAGAGAATGGGGATAAAGTTAACAAGGTTCCATGATAAGCCCCTTGCCGTCGCGTGCAGGACGACCACCTTCAACATCGGCTTCTACCCTCCAGCTTTCATCCCTCTGCTGCTGGGCTTCGTGATCACGGCGGTGGAGACGGTCGGTGACATTCAGGCCAGGCGCCTGCGGTGCTTGCACCATCTGCACCACGCCTTGCGCCACCGTGCCAAGCGGGGATGCTGTTTTGCCTCGTCGTGAGGCCTCGTGCGATGTCAGCGGCCTGCCCATCGAGGGCCCAGATGCCGACTCCCGCATCCAGGGCGGCCTGCTTGCCGACGGCGTGAACAGCTTCCTGGCCTGCCTGATGACCTGCCTCTCGGACGCCAAAGTTGCAGGGGAAGTGGACAATGGATGGTACAGGAGGGAGGGGGGCGCACTCATGGGAATGTTTACTTTCTGCCCTTGCTGGAGGCCCACCCAACACGACCTTCTCCCAGAACAACGGCGTGATCGCCATCACGCGCTGCGCTTCCCGGGCCGCCGGCATCGCCTGCTGCTTTTGGCTCATCCTGCTGGGCTGCTTCGAGCGACTCGGCGCTGCAGCGTTGCAGTTCCGCACAGCTAGGATCTTCCATGCTCATGCCGTGCTTCGCGAGCATGCAAACACGTCTTATGCTGGTGCTGTGTTTCCTCATCATCCTCATCTGCATTCACTATAGACTACAATCTAGAACCAGCCAGGAAGTTTGGTGCCGCCATCGCCTCCATTCCGGATGCTGTGCTGGGCGGCATGACCACCTTCCTGTTTGCCAACGTGCTCGTCTCGGGCATCAACATCGTGGGTGACTTGGCCGCCGCCAGACCCGCTGCAGCCGTCCTTCTCTTCGAGGGGTTGCCCTATAGACTCTAGACTAACGCACGAAGCGCGTCCGAAGCAGGCGGCAGCGGACAGATGGGTCGGCGCACCCGCTTCATCCTCGCCGTCTCCCTCGGCGTGTCCAGGTTGCAGTTGGCTTTCCGTCCCTGTCGCAAGAGGTGCAGGCCTACAGACCCTGCCAAGACCGGTCCGAGCTTTCGCAGAGGAGGAAGTGCAGAATTGCAGAGATCGTTCAAAGGTCCACCTTTAAACGCACTGCAGGTCGGCGTTGGAGTCTCGGCCCTGCCCAACTGGGCGGCTTGGCTTCAGAACTATAAGATCACTCTGCAGGGTGCTATGAAGTAGGAGGGCATGCACGGCAGAGCTTGTGTAGACCGGACGCCTCAGGCCGAAGGCGGTGGTCTTGCTGGCTTCCACGGCGGTAACCTCAAGCACAACATCGGCCTCTGGCCGGCCAAGGACGGCCCTGACGTCTTTCTCTTATCCGACTCTAAAGTTTATTATTGCAGAAGGGGTCCAAGGAGTCCAAGGTACTTGTACACGTAGCAGCTGACCTCTTGAGGACGTGTGCAAGGTCTTCCCGACGGAGGAGTACGAATCGCAGGCGTCCCAGTGCACCAAGGGCGCCTACACCGCCAGCTCCATGAGTGACGAGTCTTCAATGTTGATTTGTTTCAATACAATCAGGGGGAAGGGAGGACAGGGAGAGAAGAGTCTGGGGGACGGATGTTTCAGTAGCTAATGGGCTAGAAGAGACGCGTGCTCTGCTGGTCTGCGACAGCAGCAAAGGTGAGATCGACTGCACTGGCATGGGTGGCACTTACACGGCCCCTGTCATGGCCACTCGCACCGTGACTACCTGCATCGGAAACAACGGGAACTGCTGTGTGCAGTACGATGACAGCAAGAAGATGTGGCGCGACTCCCTCATCATCATCCTGAAGACGCCCTACTGCATCGGCACGCTGCTGGCTCTGTTCCTGCATTTGCTGCTTCCCTTCGAGATGGAAGAAGAGGAGGTGGGCGAGAACTTGAAGGAGAGTGGCGAGGCAAACATGTGATCTAGCCATTTTTGTCGTTAAACTGGGCGCTGCTTCTCTGATTGAGAGATGTCCAGCCTGGTAACTCTGATTTGTCCGGTGGAGCCCGACGAATAGGGCTGTCAGATGTTGTCAGCTCTGCGTTTACGTTTACTCAGCAGCTCAAGCCGATTCTCCGGCTGCTTTCCTTCAGCATTCGATGTGGAATGGAACGGTGTCCAGATGAGGGTTTGTCCACGGAGGATTGCCTGAGCTGCGGGCGATGCCTGCTCGCCCTGTCCACAGCTGACCTGCCTCAAAGGTAAGGCATCAGCCCCCTTGCTGTTTTCCCTCTACCAAAGGTAGATAGATGATGCCAGCAGACCCTCAGTGTAGTCCAGTGTATGCGCTTGAAGAGAGCTTGGGATGCGCTGGGCGGCAGTGCGGTGGTCAGCTCATCAGCTCATCCTTGGTGAGCTGGAACTGAGCATGCCGCAGGCATTGTCCAGCTTGGTTGGTTTAGTTTGTCTCGCCACACCGCGAAGCCATGTCCGCCGAAAAGGACGTGAAGGAGGTTGAGGAAGGACCGAAGGAGTCGTGTCTCGCCGGCAGGACAGCACGAAGCACACGCGCATGCTTTTGGTTCGGTCATGCGGCTGTTTCGGGGCCTTCAGGTTCGGTGGCTGCGACTCGTGCTCCGGCGTCAGCTGCACCCCCGACGGCCTCATCGGCTTGAACACCTATGTTCCCCGACTAAGCTTTGAGTGTGTTCTTGACAGTTGCCTTGCAAGACATCTATGGATAAGGGGTGATCATTGTATAGCTGGCGAAGGACTGGAAGTACCTCTGCATCCCGTCGCTGCCTTGCTTCGGGCCAGCGAAGTCCCCGCCGCTTCTGAAGCCAGATTCGAAGCTGCCACTGATGCTGCCGCTTGGACGCGATGTGATGTTGGTCCACGAACCTTCTCACACTTACTAGTGTTTGTTTGCCTATTCGCAGGATCACTTTTCACAGTTCAGGGTGGAGTGGACACCCTGATACTATAGTGAAACCGGTGCTGATGCTCAAGGCAACCGCAGAGGATGCTGCTGCCGTGAAGCGGATGTGGATGCGCAGTTGTGCGGAGCTCCGAGGTCGCTGATCATGGGATTGCAGCACGCCCTGGCTATGCTGGGAGGCCATGGGGCGAATTCAACGTGAATTTAATGATAATGCATTCACTGTCCATGCAGTGAGTTCCTTCAACGAAAGAGATGTTTGCGGCACTTGCTGTTGCTACTGTGGGCATGTATAGGTGGAAGGAAGCACATGCACAGCGTACCGCAGAATCTCTTGGAGATCCGTTCTGTTGCAGGTATCATCACCCCACCGTCGTTGATCTCCGGCGATGCCTGCTTTGCATGGCAGCTGGATCAGGAGCTTGCATGCAGACTCCCTGGCGAAACGCCCCAAAGCTTCCACTGCATGCTTTCGAAACTCCAGCAGCAGCAACACGTCGACCCCACCTTGTCGCTAGGAGCTCTGCGACTCCAAGCAGCAGCTTGGAAAGCAAAAGGGTTGAAACTGACTGGAGTAACAGTTAGAGTGCGAAGTGGTGTCGGGTGCTCTTAGGTACATGATCTCCGCAGCGTTGATCTGCTCGGGGCTGCTGTCCTTGGTGCAGATCCTGCGCTGGAAGCTGATCGGAGGCTACACTTTGGGAACCGGCCTGATCTCCGTGATCGGCACGTCCTTCACCTTCCTGCCCATCGCACGAGAGGTCGTGGTTTCCGAAATCCAGGCTGGGCGCAGCGGCATGGATGCCTACGGCAAATTCCTGGGAACCTGCTTGGCGGCCTCCGTGACAGAGCTCTTCATCTCTTTCGTGCCGCCCCGCTACCTCAAGAAGATCTTCCCACCTGTGGTCAGTGGCACCTGCGTCTGCCTCATCGGCGCCGGCCTCTCGGTCGCTGGCCTTAAGCCCCTCGCCTGCATTTTCCGACCCTGCAATTTTCAGAAATTGGCTGCAGCTGCGCTGCTGCCGTCGCGTGCTGTGTGCCGCAGGTACTGGGGCGGCGGGGTCTTCTGCGCGGAGAACGACATGTCCCGGGCCGCGGCCTTCGGCGCACCCCAGGCCCCGAAGGGAGACTCTGCATATTATCGTCGAATCGAAATCTGTAGATTGAGGGACCGATTTGAGCCGTACGCCTGCAGACTCATAATTTATTGCAGACACATCGTTTGCAGGCCTCTTCGTCGCTTGATTAATCGTGTAAATATATATATATATATATATGTATGTATGTATACAGATATATACATACATGTACAGATTTTCAGTGTTAGATCAGTAAATGGATATGATATATAGATAGATAGGTTTGCACTGGCAACGGCGACGTGGCGTTGCCCTACGGGGACGTGCACTACTTCGGCCTGGGTCTGAGCGTGATGATCTTCTTGGCGACTTATCTGCAAGAGAGACACAGGCATGTCGCAGAATTGTGCGTTATCTAGACCCTGCAACCATATTCTTGTCAGACTTGCAAGAGATTCTGCGAAGCTTACCATGATCGTCGGCAAGGTCTTCATCCAGGCGGTGGGTTCTCCCTTCATGAAGAACTGCTCGGTCGCCCTGGCGCTCTTCTTCGGCTTCTTCGTGGCGGGAGTCTCCTCCTACACCGCGGAGGATGGCACCTCTCTGCCGTATGTGAACGGCGACAAGATCGAGCAAGCCGGCGTCTTCACCTTCCTCTGGACTGCCCTTTCGCATTCCGCGGCTGCTCCTTGACACAGCAGCCGCACTGCATACACCTATGTAGTCGTAAGGTCGACTGTAGACATGTCGGGGAACTGCCTCATGTGTACAGCCGGGCATCAGACGAGAGAATGAGGATAAAGTTAACAAGGTTCCATGATAAGCCCCCTGCCGTCGCGTGCAGGACGACCACCTTCAACATCGGCTTCTACCCTCCAGCTTTCATCCCTCTGCTGCTGGGCTTCGTGATCACGGCGGTGGAGACGGTCGGAGACATTCAGGCGCCTGATCTGCACCACGCCTTGCGCCACCGTGCCTAGCGGGTATGCTGTTTTACCTCGTCGTGAGGCCTCGTGCGATGTCAGCGGCCTGCCCATCGAGGGCCCAGATGCCGACTCCCGCATCCAGGGCGGCCTGCTTGCCGACGGCGTGAACAGCTTCCTAGCCTGCCTGATGACCTGCCTCTCGGACGCCAAAGATGCAGGGGAAATGGACAATGGATGGTACAGGAGGGAGGGGGGGGCACTCATGGGAATGTTTACTTTCTGCCCTTGCTGGAGGCCCACCCAACACGACCTTCTCCCAGAACAACGGCGTGATCGCCATCACGCGCTGCGCTTCCCGGGCCGCCGGCATCGCCTGCTGCTTTTGGCTCATCCTGCTGGGCTGCTTCGAGCGACTCGGCGCTGCAGCGTTGCAGTTCCGCACATCTAGGATCTTCCATGCTCATGCCGTGCTTCGTGAGCATGCAAACACGTCTTATGCTGGTGCAGTGTTTCCTCATCATCCTCATCACCATCATCATCATCATCTGCATTCACTATAGACTAGACTACAATCTAGAACCAGCCAGGAAGTTTGGTGCCGCCATCGCTTCCATTCCGGATGCTGTGCTGGGCGGCATGACCACCTTCCTGTTTGCCAACGTGCTCGTCTCGGGCATCAACATCGTGGGTGACTTGGCCGCCGCTAGACCCGCTGCAGCCGTCATTCTCTGCGAGGGGTTGCCCTATAGACTCTAGACTAACGGCCGAAGCAGGAGGCAGCGGACAGATGGGTCGGCGCACCCGCTTCATCCTCGCCGTCTCCCTCGGCGTGTCCAGGTTGCAGTTGGCTTTCCGTCCCTGTCGCAAGAGGTGCAGGCCTACAGACCCTGCCAAGACCGGTCCGAGCTTTCGCAGAGGAGGAAGTGCAGAATTGCAGAGATCGTTCAAAGGTCCACCTTTGAACGCACTGCAGGTCGGCGTTGGAGTCGCGGCCCTGCCCAACTGGGCGGCTTGGCTTCCGAACTATAAGATCACTCTGCAGGGTGCTATGAAGCAGGAGGGCATGCGCGGCAGAGCTTGTGTAGACCGGACGCCTCAGGCCGAAGGCGGTGGTCTTGCTGGCTTCCACGGCGGTAACCTCAAGCACAACATCGGCCTCTGGCCGGCCAAGGACGGCCCTGACGTCTTTCTTCTATCTGTCCGGTAGTGTAGCAGCTGACCTGTGAGGACGTGTGCAAGGTCTTCCCGACCGAGGAGTACGAATCCCAGGCGTCCCAGTGCACTGTTGGGGCCTACACCGCCAGCTCCATCAGCAGCCCGACGTCGACGTTGACTACACGAGTAACGGAGTCGATAGGACGATCGGACATTTGCTGCATTTTTCGCTGTTCTGATTCAGAGTTGACAGGGAGAGAGAATCGAATTGACACTGAGGTCAGATCGACTGCACTGGCATGGGTGGCACTTACACGGCCCCTGTCATGGCCACTCGCACCGTGACTACCTGCATCGGAAACAACGGGAACTGCTGTGTGCAGTACGATGACAGCAAGAAGATGTGGCGCGACTCCCTCATCATCATCCTGAAGACGCCCTACTGCATCGGCACGCTGCTGGCTCTGTTCCTGCATTTGCTGCTTCCCTTCGAGATGGAAGAAGAGGAGGTGGGCGAGAACTTGAAGGAGAGTGGCGAGGCAAACATGTGATCTAGCCATTTTTGTCGTTAAACTCCGTTTTGCTTAGGAACTTCGGATTTGTCAGGTGGAGCCAGACAAATACTACTTAGTACCGTCGGCTCTGCGTTTATTGATCGCAAGCTCAGCGGATCCTCGGTGGAGCCGATGCCCTCTCCCAGCACTCGATGCTGGGTGAAGAATGGTCCTTTAGGCCGCTTGAGGTACCAATCTGAGCTTGCACTTGTGGTACGTTTTTCCCGCTGAGCTACCTGAAAGGTAGACATCAGCCCAGTTGCTATCTTCCCTTCTACCCAAGGTAGATTTCAGCAACAACCAGTGAGTCCGGTGTCTGCACGGGCGACAGAAGTAGTGAGCTGGGATGGAGTGACTGGGCACGCTCATCGCCTGTGGAGTAGCATGCGTGCACGCCAACAGCATTTGCCAGCTTCGCCGGTGTAGTTGCTTTCCCTCTGTCGACGCCGAAGCCATGATGTCCGCCGAAAAGGATGTGAAGGAGGTTGAGGAAGGCCCGAAGGAGTCGTGTCTCGCCGGCAGGACAGCACGAAGCACACGCGCATGTTTGCGGTCCGGTTTGGTGATGCAAGTGCTCCGGGGCCTTCAGGTTCGGTGGCTGCGACTCGTGCTCCGGCGTCAGCTGCACTCCCGACGGCCTCATCGGCTTGAACACCTATGTCCCCCGACCAATTTTGAGTGGTTTACAACAGAGTCTGCTTAAAAACAACATCTGTGGATACCTGGCGAAGGACTGGAAGTACCTCTGCATCCCGTCGCTGCCTTGCTTCGGGCCAGCGAAGTCCCCGCCGCTACTGAAGCCGGATTCGAAGCTGCCACTGATGCTGCCGCTAGCATGCAAGACTCGAGGTGAGCTTGCCACGCTTGGCCAGGCACCTTCGACGTAGACTTCTGAAGCCGAACTTTGAGACCTTAGGGTCTTTAGATGAACGGTAACCTTGCTGAGCCAAGGCTTGGGGGACTTAGATCGTCTTTGGATGGTAGCAGGATGTGGTAGGTGCTGATTGTGGTGGCGGCAGTGGCGGGGACGGTGAGAATCGCGATCCCGGTGATCGGGATGGTCAAGGTGATGACAGCAGTGACTAAGAATCTGGTTGTGACCATACCAACTGCTGTGACGGTGGTATCTCCTTTTCGTCGCCGCAGTTGTGCAAGCATCGTGTCAGCTTAGTCAAGTTTTGCAAGGATCACTCCTAGTCAGTGTCAGGTGTCAAGACTGCTTCTAAGCTGATGCTGCCGCTAGTTCATCTTCAGGAGTAGGTGCAAGATAGAGAATGTGAATAATGTGTGGTTCTCATTCAGTACCTGCTACAACAGCATTAGTAAAACATGATGACTGCAATAGCAGTGGCTTTTGTAAGTCGATGATGGTTGTAGCATGGTCAAACCGAGGTTATGACGAGCGTGAAAGCCATACATTTTCATGTTTGCAGAATTACTGTTATCTTCATCATCGTAATCGTTAATTGGTATGCTCATTGTCATCATCCGTCCTATTGTCTGTCCGTTGGTCTGTATGTCGGTCGGTGGATCTCTCTCTACATTTTTGGTCTGGCTGTCTACATACATACATCCATGCATGCATACGTACACACATGCATGCATGCATATACATATACACAACCATGCATATTTGTCTAATTACCTATGTTTATGCAGGTGTATGTATGCGTGTATCATGTATGTATGTATTATACAGTACACATCCACATAGAGAAGACGCACGTGCAGACTGAGAACATTTGATGCCCATCGTTGTGATGCTCCCTGAGCACGATGAATCTCGTCGCTTCGTCATGTTCATGTGTCATGTTCGTCGTGCAGAGGAAACGAAGGATGAAGGTGATGACGTGATGATGTGAGCATGCCGGCATGCGAAACTCCTCCGAGGTCGTTGATCATGGGACTGCAGCACGCCCTGGCCATGTTGGGAGGCCCCCGACAGTGACTCGAGTAATGCAAGCTGCAGCAACATACAACACACTGCAGATTTACTTGCGTTTGTACTCCGAGACCACTGCTTGCCGCATTTTCTCATCATCTCCTCATTGCTTAAGTAGATGCTCGCTGGAAGGTATCATCACCCCACCGTCGTTGATCTCCGGCGATGCCTGCTTTGCATGGCAGTTGGATCAGGAGCTTGCATGCAGACTCACTGGCGAAGGGCCGAAAAGTTTCCGCCCACAGTCTTTCGAGACTCTCGCAGCAACATCGCACCTGCAACATCGCCCCCACCTGCTAGGAGCTCTGCGACTCCAAGCAGCAGCTTGCAAAGCAAAAGGGTTGAAACTGCCTGGAGTAACAACTAGAGTGCGAAGTGGTGTCGGGCGCTCTTAGGTACATGATCTCCGCAGCGTTGATCTGCTCGGGGCTGCTGTCCCTGGTGCAGATCCTTCGCTGGAAGCTGATCGGAGGCTACACTTTGGGAACCGGCCTGATCTCCGTGATCGGCACGTCCTTCACCTTCCTGCCCATCGCACGAGAGGTCGTGGTTTCCGAAATCCAGGCTGGGCGCAGCGGCATGGATGCCTACGGCAAATTCCTGGGAACCTGCTTGGCGGCCTCAGTGACAGAGCTCTTCATCTCTTTCGTGCCGCCCCGCTACCTCAAGAAGATCTTCCCACCTGTGGTCAGCGGCACCTGCGTCTGCCTCATCGGCGCCGGCCTCTCGGTCGCTGGCCTTAAGCCCCTCGCCTGCATTTTCCGACCCTGCAATTTTCAGAAATTGGCTGCAGCTGCGCTGCTGCCGTCGCGTGCTGTGTGCCGCAGGTACTGGGGCGGCGGGGTCTTCTGCGCGGAGAACGACATGTCCCGGGCCGCGGCCTTCGGCGCACCCCAGGCCCCCAAAAACATCTGAGCCGAGGGTTTCATGGATATCTGGGAATCGGTTTGCGCTGTCTGTTTGCAGAATCATCCTATGTGCAGCATGCAGTTCGCTTGATCGAGTAATTACAGGTGTGCACCGGCAACGGCGACGTGGCGTTGCCCTATGGAGACGTGCACTACTTCGGCCTGGGTCTGAGCGTGATGATCTTCTTGGCGACGTGGATGCAAGACTCACGTATATGGGTGTAGCAGAATGTATGCATGGTCGCTGTACCTATCAGACGTGACAGAGTTGTTGGGAAGTCTTGCATCAGCATGGGCCAGGTCTTCATCCAGGCGGTGGGTTCTCCCTTCATGAAGAACTGCTCCGTCGCCCTGGCGCTCTTCTTCGGCTTCTTCGTGGCGGGAGTCTCCTCCTACACAGCAGAGGATGGCACCTCTCTGCCGTATGTCAACGGCGACAAGATCGAGCAAGCCGGCGTCTTCACCTTCCTCTGGACAGCCCTTTCGCATTCCGCGACTGTTCCTTGACACAGCAGCCGCGCTTCGTACCCCTACGTAAGGTCGACGGTAGTCTACACAGCCGGGCATCAGACGAGAGAACGGGGATAAAGTTAACAAGGTTCCATGATAAGCCCCCTGCCGTCGCGTGCAGGACGACCACCTTCAACATCGGCTTCTACCCTCCAGCTTTCATCCCTCTGCTGCTGGGCTTCGTGATCACGGCGGTGGAGACGGTCGGTGACATTCAGGCCAGGCGCCTGCGGTGCTTGCACCATCTGCACCACGCCTTGCGCCACCGTGCCCGGCGGGTATGCTGTTTTGCCTCGTCGTGAGGCCTCGTGCGATGTCAGCGGCCTGCCCATCGAGGGCCCAGATGCCGACTCCCGCATCCAGGGCGGCCTGCTTGCCGACGGCGTGAACAGCTTCCTGGCCTGCCTGATGACTTGCCTCTCGGACGCCAAAGTTGCAGGGGAAATGGACAATGGATGGTACAGGAGGGAGGGGGGCGCACTCATGGGAATGTTTACTTTCTGCCCTTGCTGGAGGCCCGCCCAACACGACCTTCTCCCAGAACAACGGCGTGATCGCCATCACGCGCTGCGCTTCCCGGGCCGCCGGCATCGCCTGCTGCTTCTGGCTCATCCTGCTGGGCTGCTTCGAGCGACTCGGCGCTGCAGCGTTGCAGTTCCGCACAGCTAGGATCTTCCATGCTCATGCCGTGCTTCGCGAGCATGCAAACACGTCTTATGCTGGTGCTGTCCTCCCTCATCATCATCTGCCTTCACTAGACTGGAATCTAGAACCAGCCAGGAAGTTTGGTGCCGCCATCGCCTCCATTCCGGATGCTGTGCTGGGCGGCATGACCACCTTCCTGTTTGCCAACGTGCTCGTCTCGGGCATCAACATCGTGGGTGACTTGGCCGCCGCCAGACCCGCTGCTGCAGCCGTCCTTCTCTGCGAGGGGTTGCCCTATAGACTCTAGACTAACGCCCGAAGCGCGTCCGCAGCAGGCGGCAGCGGACAGATGGGTCGGCGCACCCGCTTCATCCTCGCCGTCTCCCTCGGCGTGTCCAGGTTGCAGTTGGCACCAAAACTGCAATGCGAGTGCTAGGTACAGCTTCAATCGGATATTAAGCCCGAGCTGGCGAGAACCTCTCAGAGTTCCAAGCTCGCGACCATGTGCTGAATACGTGTACGTTGTCCCCCGTGCAGTGCTTTTCGGCCCTTAGATGACTATTCTAGGGGCTGCGCCCAGGTGCGGGCAGCGCGAGTTGTTGTCAGCGGATGTAGCGGGGGAACGGGAAAGACACGGTCAAAATTTCCAGACGGTGCCGAGACAACGACAGCTCGACACCGGAAGAAAAGTGTGACGTAGGCCCGAAGTGCACAACTAATGGGTGATCTTACGCTCTTAGCCCTCGTCGGCCCTCCAATGTAGCCCGCATCCGCCCTCCGCCGGACCCCGCTGATGCTGATGATGCGCGCCCTTTTGGGGCTTCCGCAACCCACGCAAAAACTTGGAAATCATCACTTCGCGCCCACTTCGCGCCGCGGGGCCGGTTGCGGGCGCCCGAGTGCTCATGATGCTCGCCGGCTCGCCTCCTGGGGTCGTCCACGGCGGCCCCGAAACCCGCCATGCCGTGGGGAATGGCTGCGAAGCGCGTGCGCGTTCCGAGACGCCTCCGGGCCAGGGCCCGCGCGGCCCGATGGAGAAACGGAGGTCCGATGATGCGGGGTCGGCGGCGGGTCGGCGGCACAAGCCGTCGTGGCTTTTGCTTCGCAAGAGAAGCCCATTCGTCTGAGCCATAGCTCAGTCCATACAGGGCAGCGAAGCGCTGCCCGATTTATGGGCTGCCGCCACTGCCGCCGACCCCAAAAGAAGAGAGGTGACCATCCAAGGAAGGCAGCAGGTGTTGAAAGCAGCCAACCCTGATACGGAGGAAGTGACATGAAATAATAAGATAGGGCCTGCAAGTCTTGTAACTGGCACGAGTAGCATGAGCACATGACTGATGCGGCGAAGTATTCGGACTGACGCAGTGCTCAGCTCTCGGACATTGTGTGCGCATGTTTCAGCAACCTTGTGACTCAGAGGCAAAAGGCATCCGCACAAAACCAAGTTTCGCAGGAAGGCTGTGTTCGTTTTGATTAATGTCAACCTCCTATTAATAAACCACCCCCCTCTCCCCCCCCCCTTGATTGATTTGGCGCCCGGGGTGGGGGGGATTGATTATTGAGGGGGGGTCGGTCGTCGCAGTACAGTAGTATAAACGGAACCAGTACAGTTGTGGCCATGGGGTGGTATATGACAAAAAAATCGCGCGCGCGGCGGCGCATCGCAAGGCCGGGAGATGGTGGGTGTAGTGAAAACGGTGGGGGTGGTGGCTGGGGGTGGTGGAGGTGGTGAGGGCGGTGTGGGCGGTGGGGGCGGTGGGGGCGGTGTGGGCGGTGGGGGCGAGGGGGGGTCCGGGCACACATTGGCAGCCTTTAAATACTCTTTACTTTTTAAACACCTACAAATACAGCGGGCGGTGAGAGCGGTGGAGACGGTGGGAACGGTGAAAGCGGTGGAGGCACAGTGCAGGCGTGGCAGTAATGGAGATGGTGGGGGTGGTGGCGGTGGATGAAGGTGGTGGGGGTGGTGAGGGCGGTGAGGGCGGTGTGGGCGGTGGGGGCGGTGTGGACAAATACAGCGGGCGGTGAGAGCGGTGGAGACGGTGGGAACGGTGAAAGCGGTGGAGGCACAGTGCAGGCGTGGCAGTAATGGAGATGGTGGGGGTGGTGGCGGTGGATGAAGGTGGTGGGGGTGGTGAGGGCGGTGAGGGCGGTGTGGGCGGTGTGGGCGGTGGGGGCGGTGTGGGCGGGCACACATTGGCAGCCTTTAAATACTCTTTACTCTTTAAACACCTACAAATACAGCGGGCGGTGAGAGCGGTGGAGACGGTGGGAACGGTGAAAGCGGTGGAGGCACAGTGCAGGCGTGGCAGTAATGGAGATGGTGGGGGTGGTGGCGGTGGATGAAGGTGGTGGGGGTGGTGAGGGCGGTGAGGGCGGTGTGGGCGGTGGGCGGTGTGGGCGGTGGGGGCGCGGGGGGGTCCGGGCACACATTGGCAGCCTTTAAATACTCTTTACTCTTTAAACACCTACAAATACAGCGGGCGGTGAGAGACGGTGGGAACGGTAAAGCGGTGGAGGCACAGTGCAGGCGTGGCAGTAATGGAGATGGTGGGGGTGGTGGCGGTGGATGAAGGTGGTGGGGGTGGTGAGGGCGGTGAGGGCGGTGTGGGCGGTGGGCGGTGTGGGCGGTGGGACATTGGCAGCCTTTTTACTCTTTAAACACCTACAAATACAGCGGGCGGTGGAGACGGTGGGAACGGTGAACAGGGCGTGGCAGTAATGGAGTGGTGGGGGTGGTGGCGGTGGATGAAGGTGGTGGGGGTGGTGAGGGCGGTGAGGGTGGTGTGGGCGGTGGGGGCGGTGTGGGCGGTGGGGGCGCGGGGGCATTGGCAGCCTTTAAATACTTTTTACTTTTTAACACCTACAAATACAGCGGGCGGGTGGAGACGGTGGGAACGGTGAAAGCGGTGGAGGCACAGTGCAGGCGTGGCAGTAATGGAGATGGTGGGGGTGGTGGCGGTGGATGAAGGTGGTGGGGGTGGTGAGGGCGGTGAGGGCGGTGTGGGCGGTGGGGGCGCGGGGGGGTCCGGGCACACATTGGCAGCCTTTAAATCTTTAAACACCTACAAATACAGCGGGCTGTGAGAGCGGTGGAGACGGTGGGAACGGTGAAAGCGGTGGAGGCACAGTGCAGGCATGGCAGTAATGGAGATGGTGGGGGTGGTGGCGGTGGATGAAGGTGGTGGGGGTGGTGAGGGCGGTGAGGGCGGTGTGGGCGGTGGGGGCGGTGTGGGCGGTGGGGGCGCCTTTAAACACCTACAAATACAGCGGGCGGTGAGCGCGGTGGAGACGGTGGAAACAGTGAACGTGGTGGAGGGGGATGAAGGTGGTGGGGGTGGTGGGCGGTGTGGGCGGTGGGGGCGGGGGTGTGGGCGGTGTGGGCGGTGAAGCGGTGTGGGCGCGGGGGGGTCCCGGGCACACATTGGCAGCCTTTAAATACTCTTTACTCTTTAAACACCTACAAATACAGCGGACGGTGAGAGCGGTGGAGACGGTGGGAACGGTGAAAGCGGTGGAGGGGGATGAAGGTGGTGGGGGTGGTGAGGGCGGTGAGGGAAATGTGGGCGGTGGGGGCGGTGGGGGCGGTGTGGGCGGTGTGAGCGGTGGGGGCTGTGTGGGCGGTGTGGGCGGTGCGGGCGCGGGGGGGTCCGGGCACACATTGGCAGCCTTTAAATACTCTTTACTTTTTAAACACGTACAAATACAGCGGGCGGGCACACATTGGCAGCCTTTAAATACTCTTTACTCTTTAAACACCTACAAATACAGCTGACGGTGAGAGCGGTGGAGACGGTGGGAACGGTGAAAGCGGTGGAGGGGGATGAAGGTGGTGGGGGTGGTGAGGGCGGTGAGGGCGGTGTGGGCGGGGGTGCGGTGGAGGGTGTGGGAACGGTGAAAGCGGTGGAGGGGGATGAAGGTGGTGGGGGTGGTGAAGGCGGTGAGGGCGGTGTGGGCGGTGGGGGCGGTGTGGGCGGTGGGGGCGGTGTGGGCGGTGTGGGCGCGGGGGGGTCAGGGCACACATTGGCAGCCTTTAAATACTCTTTACTCTTTAAACACCTACAAATACAAACGGTGAAAGCGGTGGAGGGGGATGAAGCTGGTGGTGGTGGTGGGTGGTGTGGGCGGTGGGGGCGGGGGGGGCGGTGTGGGCGGTGGGGGCGGTGGGGGCGGTGTGGGCGGTGTGGGCGGTGTGGGCGCGGGGGGGTCCGGGCACACATTGGCAGCCTTTAAATACTCTTTACTCTTTAAACACCTACAAATAAATACAGGTGAGAGCGGTGCAGACGGTGGGAACGGTGAAAGCGGCGGAGGGGGATGAAGGTGGTGCGGGTGGTGAGGGCGGTGAGGGCGGTGTGGGCGGTGGGGGCGGTGGGGGCGCGGGTGGGTCCGGGCACACATTGGCAGCCTATAAATACTCTTTACTCTTTAAACACCTACAAATACAGCGGGCGGTGAGGGGCGATGGGACAGTGAAAGCGGGGAGGGGGATGAAGGTGGTGGGGGTGGTGAGGGCGCGGTGAGGGCGGTGTGGGCGGTGGGGGCGGTGGGGGCGCGCGGGGGTCCGGGCACACATTGGCAGCCTTTAAATATACTCTTTACTCTTTAAACACCTACAAATACAGCGGGCGGGGGGGGCGGTGTGGGCGGTGGGGGCACGGTGAAAGCGGTGGAGGGGGATGAAGGTGGTGGGGGTGGTGGGCGGTGTGGGCGGTGGGGGGCGGGGGCGGTGTGGGCGGTGGGGGCGGTGGGGGCGGTGTGGGCGGTGTGGGCGGTGGGGGCGGTGTGGGCGCGGGGGGGTCCGGGCACACATTGCTTTGATGGGCTGTCCTTTGGCTAATGACTTAAGATTGTTACAGGGATTGGTAACCGTACTGTAACAGTGTTCTAACCATGGACTAAGTGCTGACTAAAGACTTATAAGTATGCTAATTGATTACATGAGATGCTAAGATTTTTGTATTTTTAGGTTAAAGCTAATTTCATGTTAATTTTATCTTAATTTTAGCACTTGCGAAATCTATGTTTTTAAGGAAGCATAAACCATTGTTTGAATCATCTTTCTTTCCTGGCTTTATACATGAGATGCAGTCTTTTGTGGCTTTTTGCAGTGTTTTGGTGCCTTTCATGTGGCAGTCCTTCGGGGCTGTATACATGGCATGCACTTGGGGACTTTTGACATGATTGTCTTTAAATCGGGTCTTTAGCCCCTCATGGGGGCTTTATGCATGACATGCATGCAGTCATTGGAGCTTTTCACATTCAAGTCCTTTGGGGCTTTCTGCATGACATGCAGCCCTCGGGGGCTTTAGATATTGCAGTCCTTCGGGTTTTTAATATAGTCCTTCGGGTTGGATAATACATGCAGTCCTTCGGGGCTTTTGACATGCAGTCCTCCGGGGCTTTCAACATGGCAGTCCTTCGGGGCTTCACTCATGTCATGCAATCCTTCGTGGCTTTAGTCATGGTAGTCCTTCGGGGCTGACAGTGCATGACATGCATGGGCCTTGGGGGCATTTTGGTTGGATGCATGATTGTTGTGATTCTGTATAGATTGCAGAAAAGTTTGGTGCCCGAGCTTTGTTTCGATTTTGAGTTCTGGTTTTGCGGATCATGGATGGGTGGCATCCCTGTGCGACTCCTGGCTGCGACAGACTGTGCCAACCTTCGAAGAGACATTGCTGCTCCCAATGTCGGAAGAACTATGGTGGGCATTCGAGCAGATGCCAGGATGTGCAAGCACATCGCAATCGTGAGCTCCCGGCAGGCAGTAGGATTCCTTGTCAAGGGTCGCCACAGTGCGATAGGATGACTACGACTCCTCACCACTGGTGCTGCAGCTGGTGCAAGTCAGGCCTTGGGATGCACAAGCCATCCTGCACGGTGAGGCAGAACCGAATGGCCCTCCAGAGTTTGTCGCAGGGGCAAGCGACTGATTTGAACAGCATGGACTAACTAGATCGGCCGTGGTATAGTGCGGGTGCAAAAGCCGGAGAGCCACTTCTTAGTTTAAACTCGGATGTGGTATGCATGCAAGCAGCAATGGAAATCCATTGCTACATAATTCATGCATGGCAAGCAGCAAAGGAAATCCATTGGTACTTTGTTTTCAGCTGGAAGCTTCAAAGACGTGCACAGCAGCCACCTCTCTAGGCAACCCCACCGTGCCACGATGGACGACAACACCCTCAAGGCAGCGATCCGGGCGATTATGGACGACACGGAGGTGCCGCCGAACAAGCGGCTCGACCGCTTGACCACTTTCTTGAAAGAGAATGGTTTGGCATACTCCACGATGTTGTGCCCCAACGACTTCCTGGTCCATCCCCACAATAGAGGAGGGGCTATGATCAATGCACTGGACGTGCATGACAAAGGCCAAAAGATTCTCGAGTTAGGATTCAGAAGGTCTCTTCTCACGGACTCGATTTGTTTCGAATTGAGCCCGCATGAGACCCAACGACGGGTGCAAGTGGAGGCGAACGAGGCCCTTGTACAGAAGTCTTCGGGCTTGCTCGCCCCACTCCAGGGAAGCGAGCGGTATATGACGGTGTCCTCCAGCCACACCACCGCCTTTTTGAAGGCCTCCCAGCACCGGTGCAAAAGGCCAGGTGCTGCTGGCGGCTTTTTGAACCTCGAGGACGAGGCCCTCAAAGAGGCGGTCTCGAAGGGATGGCCCTGGCTTGTCCTTTCTTGGCGAGCGGAATTTCTGGTGCCAACCTTGCCAGCCTTCGTCCAGATGGTGCTGAACAGTGTGCACTCGGTTGGACTCGGCATCCAAGAGATGGAAGCGGCTCAACAGGTTGCCTTGCTGGTCTCCTCCGGTCAGAGCTTCAAAGATGCCGTTCAGTCTGTCAAGGCTTCGAGACCCGCCTGCCACTCCTACATGGACTTCGTAGGCCTGTATGTGCAGAAGTTTGGGGGAGGACCGGACTTCCCGCTCATCAGCTTCTTGTCGGATTTCTGCAAAGAGCTGAGTATCACAGTCTGCATCGGAGAGGAATTGTTTAAGGCGGTTACCTCGTGGGACTTGCAGGAGCCAAGTACCCAATTCCCGTTCCTCAGGGCTAGCCTTCTTGCATGCCAGCTCACGAGCCCCAAGATTGTAGACGGAACGGCCCGGTTGCTCGTCAAATCGGACTTGGACAGGCTGAAAGGTGCCAATGTTCGGCAGAACCTCTTGCAAGCCGAGCAGATGGTGGCTCATGCCTACCAAGTGTACGTGGATTCCGGGAAGACAACGGTCGTTCAACGAGCTTTGGGGCTCATGATGGTTCGCCTGAGCTTGATCTTGGTCAAGAAAGAGAAGCTGGGCCGCGAGAAGTTGGAGGTGTATCGTAGCCCGGAGCACGTAGCCCAGCTCTTTGCCACAGAAGCCACGAACAGTGCAGCTTCTGCCAGTGCGGCAAAAGCCGACGGGAAGGATTCAGAGGAGGAGCCGGCCTTGGACCTCTTGGGTGCCTTGAGTGTAGGAGAGCAGGCTTTGTTGCAGAACAAGCACTTGAAGAAAGATGGCAGATACGTGCATGCCGACTACCCAGAGAAGATCTTTGTTTTCACGGGTCTCGAGAACGACGAGGCCCAATTCGTGCACACCCCCCTTTATGGCTCCCCCGAAACCGTCTTGGTGCCCCCTGACCTTTTCCGCAAGTGGAAGGCGACGAGGCTGCCACTTCCCAGGGTTTTGGCAAAGGATGCAGCCGAAGGGCTCATGTATGGAAAGTCTTCCGTTTTGGCCGAGGCCGAGTTGCTTGCCGAGGCCCAACAGATACTCTTCAAGCTCTACCAGGATCACAACTCCGGCGATTCGGCGGCCTTGGACATCGTGACCCCCACGAACATTTACACTTCCATCAGCTTCCCGGCTCACAAGCTCAAGCTCGTCCCCTTGGCAATCTTGTCCAAGCCGAAAGATGCTTCGAAACTCACTTTGTTTGTGGAGTGGAAAGGTGCCAAGTTTCAGTTGTCCCCGTGGCCACAGCTCAAAGACTTCGACGAGACTATCGCCTTAAGCAGGATGGGATTTTATGGTTTTTAAGGCTATATGTATGGGGTTGTCGTTTGAAGAGTTCTTGTATCTGTGTTGTACAAGATAAGGCCGAAGTCCACGGAAGTTATCGTGCCTTTCTACTTTGTGAAGACGACGTCCAAGGAAGAGGATGTGAGCATGACGATTTCTTGGAAGACGTTGGATGGGATGAAGCTTCCCATGCTCACGAATGTGAAGAAACTTTCGGCCCAGACTATCTTGTTGCAGGCCAGCAAGGACTTGCTGGAGAAGAAGGATGGCTCCAGCAGCAAGAAGAGAAAGACGACGTGATCGCCGCCGTGACGATCTTCGCGATTCTCATGGTGCTGTGGGTCGAGTGCTTGATTGCCACCGTCACGGCCTTCGTGATGCTCATGGTGCTATGGGTCGATTGATTTTGGTTTGATTTGCCACTGCACAGCTTCAACAAGGTTTCGTGTCGCCTCCGTTGCTTCATGCTGGGACATGCTCACTGGTTTTGGCCATGTAGCAACAAATTGTTGTTGCTTGCTTGGGAACAGCACAAACGTGCTTTTTGGTTTACGAGCCTGCATGCTGTGTCGTTCCTCATCATGTTTCCTTTCCTGCATGCTGAGTGTTCAAGCAAGTTTTGCTGTTTGGGCCTTTGGTCTCATGGTGACGATTGGAACGAGCACGAGTCTCACGTGGCGGGATCGCCAAATAGTTGTGCCGCCGGAGCTCATCGTCAGCATCGGGGAACTGAACTACTTGAAAGTTCAGCCTTCGAACCGAACACTCATGAAGTTGCTGCTTGGTGCCAGAACCGCCGGTAGCCTGACCTCGTCCCCTGGGCTGCAGCAGCTGAAACAGGGCAGGGAGGATGCAATCGCCAAGGCAATCAAGGAAGAGAGCAAAGAAAAAGGAAGTGGTGCTGACGACCTTTTCACAGAACCGAAAATTAAAAAACCCACCAAGCTAGCTTCCACCACCCTTGAGTTCGTGATGGTGGACGGTCTCCAGATCGGCTTGCAGCAGAAGCACAAGGCGAGCACAGATCTCTTAGTTCTGATGGAGTCGGATACTTTGGACAAAGTCTTCACCAAGATCACTGAGGACTGTATAATGTAATATGTTTTTGGTTTGTTCTGGGTTAATGTGCTTTTGAGAAGCTTCTATGAAGGATGCAGATCCGGAAGAAAAGCGCCGTTACAAGAGACGTAGGGTCGCCGAGAAGAAGGAGAACTCCGACGAGCCGAGTGAGCATTCGGATTGATTTGGCAAGCTGCTTGCATTTGGAGTATAAAACACGACAGTCCTGTGCATGGTCCTGTGCAGTGTACATGCAGAATAGTTAAGAGAAAGGTAGAAAGCAACACAGCAAGGGTTCCTGCTTGCTTGCAATGTAGGGATCTCCTTGGAAAGCTTGTTTTGTTCTGGTGTATGCAGCCCTGTTGGCAGGGCTTACCATGACCCATGCAGTCCTCATGGCAGGGCTTACCATGACACATGCAGTCCTCTTGGCAGGGCTTACCATGACACATGCAGTCCTTGGCAGGGCTTACCATGCAGTCCTCTTGGCAGGGCTTATACCATGACACATGCATGCAGGCTTCTTGGCAGGGTTTAAGGTGGCTTAGGAAATAGCGCTTTTGCAGTCTTGTTTGCAAAGAGGCTTTCATCATGCATTGCAGGTTGCAGTGAGGAGAATCTGTTAGTTTTTGTGGTGCAGGAGAGCCAGGGTCACTGATTCTTTATGTACCCGTGCCGCCTCAAGATGCAGGTGTTGCCGTGTTGTTAGTTGAAGCATTCAAGAAGTGTTTCATGTCACATGCATGGGTTCATGTGCATGACTAGAAACCACAATCAGAGTTTGCATGGGTTCTGCAATCATATTGATATTCGGCAACCTGCACAGATAGACGGCATCGTGCTGGACTTCCGTGTCAAGCTCTAACATCCAGGGCCTATATAGTTGACCTTCCAAGGGCCTCACTTGACTTTGCTACTTAGAGCAGGCAACTCTAGCTTCACTCTGCGACACTATAAGACGGAACTACTTAAAGTAGTGGTGCCTCGACGGTGGTTTTGGGCCATGGCCGACTCGAGGCTGTGGGAGCCTTTGTTCCTCACCCAGGAGGACCAGACGTGGATCTATGAACAGATCCTGAATTGGTCGTCTGCCGAATGGAATGCTTGGTTCAATGGCTTGTCTGAAGGCGACCAAGAATGGTGGGAACGTGCGGCGGCTTCCTATCCTCACCTCTTTTCGTTACAACCTGGTCAGTCTGCTGCCGCCGAGCCAGCTTCAGGCTCCGATGGTCAAGGACTGCCCGGGCATCAGGGTTATAGTCTGCGAATGCATAGGTTGGTTTGAGCTGAAGCAGTATGGGTCGCAGAGTTTCTTCATTCTGTTTTCACTTCATGCAGTCCTGCTTGCAGGGCTTTCATGATGGTTGCTTCCAGTCATGCAGTCCTGCTTGCAGGGCTTTCCATGCAGTCCTGCTTCCGGGGCTTTCCATGCAGTCCTGCTTCCGGGGCTTTCCATGATCCTGACTTCCTTGCATGGAGTTTTGTTTGCAGGTGCAAGCAGTCCTGTGCATTTCCTGTTCATCATGGCTTTGCCTGCCCTTGCAGAAACCCTTAACCCCAAAACCCAAACTGTTCATTTTCATTTGCTTGCCGTCCTTCCGGAATCCCTTAACTGAAGGCCGAACCTTATAAGCACCAAAACCCTTTAGAAGCCAACTCATGAACTGTAAACACCAAACCCAACATTTTGCAACCACAAGCCTCAACCCCTGGAGGAAGCACCACAGCTGCTGCAGATCCGGCTGCAGATCCGCTGGACTTTGTCTGGGCCGGTGTTGGACCAGAGTCTTGATTCTTTCAGCAGAAGTTAAAGTTCAGTTGTTCCGGATTCAAGGCAGCTTCAAACCGTTACCAAACAGCATCCGACAGTGTACTAGAGCCAAGGACCCTCTTATGAAGCAGCAGGATGTCAAGCCGGAGCCCACTTCTACTGCTGCAGATGACTCTTCCGTGAAGAAGGAGATGGAGGTGGCTGCTCCGCCTCAGCTGGTGGCTGCTCCGGCCCAGCTGCCTTGGAAGGCTCCGCCTATGAAGCAGGAGCTGCGACCGAAAGCGGGAGGGGTTTCGCTGCCACCGCCCCCGCCGATGCCGAAGGATATCAAGGCGGAGTACGACGAGCTGCAGGCCATGCTTGAGGAGGAGGAGGAGCGAATGATGCAGCAGAAGGCTCCAGCTGCACAGGCCGAGGAGGAGAAGGATGAGTACCAGAAGGCCGGAGTGTGCAGACCTCCTCCTTTGAAGAAGGCGAGGCAGGCGGCTTCGAGCTCTGCGGCACAGGGCAGCAACGTGGAGTTCGAGGATGCGAGGAGGTCCACGAAGCTCCAGAGCGGCTGGCTTTGTCGCTGTGTGGCCTTGGGGAACGCCTTCATGGTCGGGGACAACGATCGCTGTGCCTACTTGTTGGAGAAGTTCAGAAGCGATCCTACCTTTAACAAAAGGCTCCAGGACCACTCCTCGTACTGGGAGAGACATGGACAGGACCCTCAGTATAACTACTGAGGGATCACAGCCAGGCAGCGGCGGTATGAAAAAGAGTGGATCGGCAGTTTTAAGCAAAGTTGCTTAAAAACAACTTGGTTCAGGGTCCGTGGACAAAGAGTTGTTTTTGAGCAACTGTGATATAGGATTCCTGAGTCAGAGTTGTTCTGGAACATCTTGGGTTTGGGATTCTTGGTTGGAAGTTGTTCCAGAACAACTTTGTTCAGGATCTAGGTATTCCAAGTTGTTTTTAAGCAACTTTGCCTCAAACCATGCTTTGATAACCTTCTTGCTTTGAAGCAGTAGCAGAAGCCTGGCACCAACAAACCCCAAGCCCAGAAATAGTGTTTTTCTAGCAAAGCACGGAGCCCTCAGGCTCAGCCCGAAGCCTACCCAGCCCCGAGCCCACAGCCCACCGAAGCCAACCCCGAAGCCAACCCCCGAAGCCGTAGCCGCCACCGCCTAGAGCCGTGTAGCTTCCCAAGCACGAGCAACCACTAGTGCTCCTAGGGACACCATATACCTTTCTTTGCAGCCCGAAGCCTTCCCAGCAGCAAGGGTTGCATCTTGTTTGTCACACCATGCAGCACTGCTTGCAGTGCTTGTCATACAAAACAGCAAACTCTGCTTTTGAACACATGCTGTGATGCACCCTTGAGGTGCTTCTTAAAACATACAACCATGCAGCACTGCTTGCAGTGCTTGCCATGCAGCACAGACAACTGTGCCTTTCAACACATGCCATGCAGCACCCTTCCGGTGCTTCTTGAAACGTGCAACCGTGCAGCACTGCTTGCAGTGCTTGTCATGCAGCACAGCCAACTGTGCTTTTGAGAACTTGCCGTGCAGTACTGCTTCTAGTGCTTGCCTTGTCCTTATAATGAATCCAGAACCAGGAGCACTATAGGTGATGTAGTTGGGGGGTTCCTATGCATCGTTACTTCATACGAATGAATGGAAAAGTGAGTGTAGTAGTAGCAGTAGTAGTAGTAGTAGTCGTAGTACCAGTCGTAGTACTAGTCGTAGTCGTAGTAGTAGTAGTAGTAGTAGTAGTAGTAGTAGTAGTAGTAGTAGTACTAGTAGTAGTAGTACTAGTAATAGTCCTCGTCGCAGTGGTAGTCCTAGCAGTCGTAGTAGTAGTACTAGTACTAGCACTATAGTCTTAGTAGTAGTAGTAGTAGTAGTAGTAGTAGTAGTAGTAGTAGTAGTAGTAGTAGTAGTAGTAGTAGTAGTAGTAGTAGTAATAGTAGTAGTAGTAGTAGTAGTAGTAGTAGTAGTAGTAGTAGTAGTAGTAGTAGTAGTAGTAGTATAGTAGTAGTAGTAATAGTAGTATAGTAGTAGTAATAGTACTATACTACTAGTAGTAGTAGTAGTAGTAGTAGTAGTAGAGGAGTATAGCAGTACTACTGTCGAGTACTCGCAGTACTCCTACTAATACTATAGTATTAGTACAAGTAGGAGCTAACAGCAATAGTACTAGTCATGTCGATAGTAGTATAGTCGCAGCAGTCGCACAAGCAGTAATGGTGGTGGTGGTAGTAGTAGTAGTAGTAGTAGTGGTATCAGTAGTAGTAGTAGTATAGTATTCCTGCTAGTCAGTCGTATACTAGTCCTCCTTTATCGTCGTGGTCGTAGTAGTACTATAAGTACAAGACTTATAATTGTACTTTTACGAAGAATGCTAGCATGAACACTTGTCGCCATTCTTGGTTTAGGCGACCTCTGTTTCACTTGTGGTCCTTTGCTTGGTCTGAGAGACCATGGCTCGTTGGACGGCCGATGACTTCGTGCAGGAGCTAAACTCCATCCAGAGGCTGGTGAGCATGAGGCCCGGCACCGACATGGAGGCTAAGCTCGTGGAGGCACTGCAAGATCGCATGGCCCATCACCCGGGATGGACGGCGGAGCAGCTGTGCAAAATGATGGAAGCAGTGACCCAATCTAGCTTGTCCGGCAACAGCAAAGACGGGTTGCTCAAAGCTTTGGATGATGCTGCAGGCCCGACACTAGCTGGTCAGTCCCAGGTTCGACTCACTAGCAAACCCCAGACCCTCGTGCAAATCAGCAACTACTTGTCCAAGTCAGATTGGGTGAAGTTGTCTACTTCGAGCAGCTGGGATGCTACAGTGGTGGTGACCGAGCGGCTCAGGAGGCTCGGCCTTACCAGTCTCAAAGAAGAGACGAAAAAGTATGCCACCGCCATCATCGTCACTTGTCAGATTGAGAGGCTTGGCATTGCTCCTTCCTACGACGACATCTACAGACTCGCAGAGCAATTGCACAAAGTCTTCCTCAGTGTGCAGGTGCAACGAAAAGCAACAGGGGTCACAATATATCCTTTGCATCCATCAGAGCTCGGACCGGGCTTCGTAAAGGATGCTTATGACCCTGAGGACCCACCGGAGCCGAGAGACCTCCCAGGTCTTGTAGCCCGGGTGACTCATGAGACACCGGTGCGAAGCACGTCGAGTTTGTTGTCGTGGAATCAAGAGAAGAAGAATAAGACTAAGGGCAAGAATGCTGCTTGCGAGGATGCCGCACAAATGCAAGTCCTGATGCATAAGTTCTTGCAGCAGACGGTCGGCAGCACGGGCATGAACACCTTCAATGCATTGCAGCTGCCAAAGAACGGCAGCTTGGTAGCTTTGCAGGAGCCATGCTCCACAGCATTGGGTATGCAATCTGGGCAAGCAAGCACAAACATGCAAAGCACGGGCCATGTCCCCCCCAGCCTCGCTGCTTCAAGCAGTTTGCAGGCTTTGCAGAACATTGCCTCGCCCCAGCATGCCGCCCAGCCCTCCTCGTCCCCGCGAGTGCCAGCCCAGCAATGCACCAGAGATTCCATGCTGCAGACTCCTTCCTCGGTGGCTCCCCCCCCTCTCCTGACTCAGGTAGTGCCTGTGGAGGAAAAGGTTGATCCCCCAGAGCAGCCCCAGACCCAAGAGCATGTGAAGGAAACCCCTGTGACAACACCTGCAAGCAGCAGCAAGCTCGAGGCGATCGAGCAAGAGGCTTTCAAGGCTTTGCAGGCCCAAAGCAAGCAGGGAGAAAATAAGAAGCGAGGAGCTCCAGATCAGGGCAAAGCAGTCATGAAGAGGCCTTCGGCCAAAGCCAGTGCAGCCAAGCCGGTTGGGAAAGCCAGTGCAGTCCCGCTAAAACTTGGTTGCATTCGCTGCCGTGGCTGTCGAACAGGATGTTCGCAGTGTCAGGATCCGGGGTTCAATGGACTCCGCCTGACCAGGGAGGAATGGAAGGAGTGGTATGCCAAACGGCAGCTTGCCCTCGCAAAGGGCAAAGCCTGCAACAAGAAGTCCAAGAGCAAGAAGTGACTGAGTTAGCCTTGGTGTTTTCAATGGGTGGGTAGCTATATATAGCTTCGCACTGCAGCAAAAGCTGCTTCGTACAGCAAAAGCTGCCCGGTGCATTAATCACTGCAACCGTGTTCCATGGCATCCTGCTTCATTCGAAGCGGGCAAGCGAGCAGCAGAACAAAAAATCATTGCAGCCCAGCCGGGCTTCATGTTTGCATGGCCAGATAGCTCCATGCAGCTCTGCATGACAGGGCTTATGCAGGCATGCCATGCTGATTCGGCCTGGGTTCTACATGAACTGTTCCTTGCTTTGCTTTCCTTGTGCTTCTTCAAGATTGCTTTGGAAATGGCGCTTAGGGCCCACAGCTCCTTGTGTTTTCACATTTGGAGCTACCTTCCCAGTCCACTGTGTGGCCTGGATGCTTTGTTATATGTTTTGCTCTATATAGACAGACATGCAACCGTCATTGTGTTTGGCGGTTCCCGGGTTTTGTGCAAAACCCGGTGTTGAGTTGAAGCTCCAAGCATATGCATGGACTGTGTAAGGCTCAATAGCCAAGTCTTGCAGTTGGCACCCATACGGGTCGCAGAATTTTCTCGTCGACAGTTCCTTCCGATGTACATTCTGGCGGTGTGTATAGGTGTGTATACAGCTACATCTATATTGGGGTTTGAAGTTGCAGGGTTGGAAAATGTTTATTTTTTTGTTACTTTGTAGTTTTATGTTGATGTAGCTGAGTTTTGCATGCATCTATAGATGTGCAGATGCATTCTGCATATAGTCTGCTTGCATCCAAATTCGATTGATTCTACCTGAGCAATAATGTCTTCCTCTTCTTCGAAGACAGACGACCGGCCACAGAAGCTGCAACGGTTGAACTCTTTGAGAAGAGCAGCACCTTACTGTAGTAAGAGTGCTCTGCATGGCCTCTTGCAGGATATTCATGATCATGGCATGCCAGAGATGACAGACCCGAAGCAGATGAGAGAAGCGACAAGGTCGTACTTGGGCAAGAAAGAAGCTTACGGGCCTCTCTTGGAGAAGCAGGAAGCCAAGACAGTGTCTGGTGGCACGGTGGCTTTTTGGCTGGTGAATGTTTTCAGCTTGCTGGATGGGATTTGCCGTGCCGGTGGTGCTTTCTACGATTTGCTTCGGAGCTGTGCAGAGAAAGCCGGCGGAAGAGCACTCCGATTCGCGATCTACTCAGACGAGGTAATCCCAGGCAATGTCCTTGCAGCCCGAACCTCGAGGAAGAGCTGGTGCATCTATCTCTCATGCCTAGACTTCCCTGCTCAAGTGCTTGCGATGGAAGAGGCCTGGCTCACCATCGCACTGCTCAGGAGCTCTTTTGTGGCCTCGCTGGAGGGAAGCATCAGCCAGATCTTCAAAATCATCTTTCGCAGTATCTTCTTGCACTCTAAGCATGACCCGGCGGCAGGTGTTTGGATGCAGGGGCCGAAGGGCGGGTTTCATTTGTCATTCGAGCCAAGCATGGTAATACAAGACGGGGCAGCTCACAAATTCGCTTGGAGTGTGAAAGGTGACTCGGGTTCGAAGTATTGTTTGTTGTGTGGCAATCAGCGAGCCGACAATCGCAACGAAGAGAAGATCCCCAAGCATGCACATGCTGCCTTGCATTTGGTTTCGGATGACGATATTTGGGATTCTTGGTCGAGGCTCGCCGACCTGAAGGGCCGGTGTTCAGCCAAAGACTTTGGCATGTGGCAGCAAGCCACTGGGTGGACCTTCAACACAGAAAGCATTTTTTCGGAGCCTCTGCTGAGGAGGGTGGTCAAACCAGCAACAATGTTCGTGCACGATTGGATGCATTGCTGCTTGAGTAATGGAACATTGAATGATGCGACCTGGTTACTTCTCAGTGCCACGAAGGACCATGGCTTCAAGGATGTTTTTGCCACTCTGGAGAAATACGTGGATCTGTGGACACAGCCGGCTTCCTTCGCACACGTCAAGCTGAAGCAAGTCTTCGAGAACAAGCGGATGAAATCCTGTAGAGAAGCGGGGAAGTTCAAAACGACAGCTTCCGAAATGCTCAGTTTGCTGCCGGTCCTCGCCTTTTTCGTCCGAACCTGCATCCTTGACAAAGGCTTCCTACCATCCGAGTGCGAAGCTTTTTTGCAGATGTGCCTTATGGTGGAACTATTGCAGGCCGCCTGTCATGGGCATGGTTGTGTGATTCCATCCATGTTGCGAGAGGCCGCCGACAAGTGCATGAGCTCTTGGTTCGAAACGGGCTGGGGGGAGCACGTAACCCGCAAGATGCACTGGTTGCTGCATATGGGTGACCACTATGAAAAGCACAAGAGGCTGCCTGCTACATTCAGCATGGAGCGGAAGCACAGGACAATCACCAGATATGCAGCATCCATCCAGAACACCAGCACCTTCGAGCGATCCCTCTACGAGGAAGTGCTTGCCCATGAGCTGTGGCACTTGGAGAAGCTGCCCGAGTTTCCGGTCGCCCTCGCTCTGGAAAACCCACGGCAGAAGCCCCCCCCCAAGCTGAGGGATCTGGTGCTCCAGAGCTTCCCACAAGTCTCCAAAGATGAGATGAAGATCGCAACGATCCTACGGCTTCCTGGTGGTGGGTTGGCAAGCAAGGCAGACGTGTGTTTGCTGCAGGCAGACAAAGGGCGGGACCCTCCTTGGGATTGTGCCGAAGTTTTTTGCCATGTTTCCGTGCAAGGCACATTGTGGTCCGTGGTCTCCCTTTGGAGCTTGCAGGAGTACAACAAGGACAAGCACTGTGCAGTGTGGACCGAGATGGAGCAGCCTGTGATTATCGAGAGCAAAGACATCCTGACAGCGGTGGTTTATTTGAGAGACACGAATTGTGTCCGCACTTTAATCCCTTTGCACCTCCGTAGCTGACAAACTTCTTCGAGGGCCTGGCTCTCCGTTTCACGACAGCGAAAAAAAAAACATGGATCTTCTCTCTCAGCATGCACCTCCGGGTCATGCTACATGCACATGACAAGCATGGTCATGCAGACATGCCATGAAATAGCAGCTGCAAGACAAAGAAAAGCTGCTTACATGATGAGTCCAAGCATGCTCCTTTGGATCATGCTATATGCACATGACAAACATGGTCATGCAAACATGCCATGAAATAGCAGCTGCAAGACAAACAAAAGCTGCTTAAAAACAACATGGAATATTTTCAGAGTTTCACATGGCATGTCTTTATCTTCCTTGCTCAGCACCATGGTGCTTCTTTCTGCATGAGTTGAAGTTGCTTTTCCACATGATGTTTAGCCAGGAAATGAAGGATTCAAAATTTCATATTGCCCGCCTTTTTTAAACAACAACCTTAAAATCCAAAAGCACAGAGCCATTCCCATGTCATCGGCCACTGGCCACGGGAAAATTTTCATCTCGTAAATCCTGTTTTTGTCGTTCAAAAGCACACATGAAAGCATGCACATGTCACGGAAAATCTTATGTTATACACTACTTCTGTGGTACTACTTAACTAGTTAGCTAATTTTTATAACTGCCATTTCTAATCATCTTAACTCACCTAACTCCTTAGCTAACCCACAGCCCATCAAAGTGGCAGCCTTTAAATACTCTTTACTCTTGAAACACCTACAAATACAGCGGGCGGTGAGAGCGGTGGAGACGGTGGAAACAAAGCGGTGGGGGATGAAGGTGGTGGGGGTGGTGGGCGGTGTGGGCGGTGGGGGCGGGGGGGGCGGTGCGGTGGGGGCGGTGTGGGCGGTGGGGGCGGTGTGGGCGCGGGGGGGTCCGGGCACACATTGGCAGCCTTTAAATACTCTTTACTTTTTAAACACCTACAAATACAGCGGACGGTGAGAGCGGTGGAGACGGTGGGAACGGTGAAAGCGGTGGAGGGGGATGAAGGTGGTGGGGGTGGTGAGGGCGGTGAGGGCGGTGTGGGCGGTGGGGGCGGTGTGGGCGGTGTGGGCGGTGGGGGCGGTGGGGGCGGTGTGGGCGCCGGGCACACATTGGCAGCCTTTACATACTCTTTAAACACCTACAAATACAGCGGTGAAAGACTCTTTGAACAGAGTGGTGGAGGCGGTGGAAGCGGTGTGGGTGCGGACACCTCTCGGGATATCACGGGCGCCGCCCGCAGGGGTCGGCGGATATATGGGAGTCATCGGAGAACTCGAACCATCGGTCGGCAATGAAACTGAAACAACGAGCAATCGACACGGTCAGAGGCTATCTTTCGGATGAACCTCCGTCAAAATGTTTGAAAGGAGGACTGAACTTGATATGCCGTCATGCAGGACGTGGCCGGATCGCAAAACCCGGCGTCCACTCTATATAAGATGTATAGTAGATATATACACACATAATTATACATCATGTAAGATGTATATACATATATATATATATATAAACAGAGAATATATATATATATATATATATATACATACATATATATATATATATATATATGTAAACCTCTATACCTACACACACACACACACCTTCTAAGATTGATAGCCCTACTGCATCATCTGATCTGCACTTTGCCAAGGTTGGTGTCGGGGTGTCAGCCCTGCCGAACTGGGCGACTTACCTGAGCATCACAGTCATTCGAGGTTCGCTTGAAAGGTGGATTTTGCTCAGTGTTCCCACCGACGCACATCTTCAGTAACGACTAAGAGCAAAAGCAGAACAAGCTCGATACGGATTCAAAAAAATCTCGCAGCCGCAGCGAGAAAGGAAGCTCCTTACGATGTGGCTTGTCGTGATTGCGGCCATTGCATGGCGTTGCAGAGTAATCTGAAACCCAAGTAGCTGCCAACAGGTTGAGCGTTCATGTGAAAGAGCGAACAATGCTCGTAGTAGAAATGGGCGAAACAGGTTTCCCAATCACTAATATAGAGAACTGAATGGTTTGGCCGAGGCAGATGCTTGTGTTGGTGTTTGCACTACTTTCAGGATCACTGATCGCATGTGCAGTCGGCTTGTTACGTCTGTTGCCGTTCATACCATCATCACTGTTGTTATTGTTTCGAGCCGTAGCCAGAGCTGCTCCTGAGATCGCAACGCAATCGTCGTGTTTCTTCACAATGTGTGTTACTTGTAGTGCCGTTGTAGTCCTTCGCTTGTGATACATGCCTAGAAGCAAGGGGCGTAAAGCAAAGAGTGGGTGTGAGTCTACAAGGCCGAAGGTGGTGGCCTCGCCGGCTTCCACGGCGGCAACCTGAAGCACAACATCGGACTGTGGCCGGCCAAGGACGTCTCTGACTCTGAAGGGCTTCATGGCTTAAGATTCGTGATCATGCAAGAGTACGAGAGACGCTGAGATCCTTCCGCGTGCTTTTTGGCAGGATGTGTGCAAGGTCTTCCCGACCGAGGAGTACGAATCCCAGGCGTCCCAATGCACTAAGGGTGCCTACACTGCCAGCTCGATGAGCGACTCGTCTTGATCCACGCAACTTCAAGGGTCGTAGGAGCTATTCCCTCATGTGCACAACCGCGAGAACTGACGGAGAGCCAGAGCGATCGAGGGAGTGAGAGTTAACCCGAGTTCAAGCATCTGAGCCAGAGCAGGAGAGAATCCAGGCGGAGGGAGGAAGGGAGGGAGAGGGAGGGAGAAAAGAAAGGAATGAAGGTGAATGGTCTTAGAAGAAAGCTTTCAGAGCTGGGCTTGCAACCGCTTGGTTTGCATCCTGCCAAGAGCAAAGGTCAGATCGACTGCACTGGCATGGGTGGCACTTACACGGCCCCTGTCATGGCCACTCGCACCGTGACTACCTGCATCGGAAACAACGGGAACTGCTGTGTGCAGTACGATGACAGCAAGAAGATGTGGCGCGACTCCCTCATCATCATCCTGAAGACGCCCTACTGCATCGGCACGCTGCTGGCTCTGTTCCTGCATTTGCTGCTTCCCTTCGAGATGGAAGAAGAGGAGGTGGCCGAAACCGTGCAGGAAAAGCCTTCCGCCGGAGAGCTGAACCTTTGATTTCTTGGTCCGCGTTTGCGCTGGACGATCTGCTGCTTCCCTGTTTGGGGGAAGTGTGTCGTTTAGTTTTGTAGTCTTTTTCCGAAGAATCTGAATTGTCAGGTGGAGCCAGGCAAACACTCTCGGCTCTGCATCGAGGTCTGCTCAGCAGATCGCTGTAGAGCCTTTTCTCCAGGAGCTTTCCCTTCAGCTTCCCAATGCAGGAGAGGAACAGCCAGCCTGGGTCATTGCTCGCTGGAGACAGCACCACGCAGTCCAAGCTGAACTACCCAAGGTAGGTTTCAGCTACACTCTGATTCTGTGCGCAGACCGGCATTCAGACCAGAGTGAAAGTGTACAAAGCTGCTGGTTCGGCATCTCTGTTTTGAGGGTGTGTGTGAGGGGGGCCTTGTTTCAACGTTTGCCAGGTTTGGTTCGAGTTTCTCTTCGGCAGCTTGCTGTCCGGCAATCAGCTGGAGGACGCTGCCAAGGGAAGAGACAGTACTAGCTCGCTGTACAGTACCGGTGGCTTCGCAACCCTAAACCCAAAGCCCCAATCTAAACCCTAAACACCCCTAAACCGTAACCTCAAGCCCTAATCCGCGTGGGTTGTGGTAGTTCGAAGTTCTTCCTCCTGTTGCTCTTGCCCTGGCAAGGATTGGAAGACTGTGAACCCTTTCCTGTCCGAGCAGGACAGACAGAAGCCGACTTACGGAACGTTTGTGGTACAGTTACAGTGCCCTTAGAATACGCAGCAAGACTCTGATAGTACCGACAAAGTAGTGCTTACATAGAGTCAAGAAAGACGCGTATAGTATTCTATGGCGGTTGGAGCGGTTGGGCGCAGCCTGTGAAGTGCAAGCCCTTTGCATCTTGGTTTCGGTGTCGCTTGCAGAAGTCTGCAAATGATAGGGGTATGAGATGGTATGAGTATTTGGAGTCGTGCTTTGGGGAATCACAGCATGTACGGGGCAATAGCGGCTATATTTAGTTGGGACATTGTTCAGTATGTGTGTATATACACACAGACCTAGAAAGGTTACATACATGCGGTGATCATGATGGCTGATAGCGCCGAGGAGAAGTGTTGTTTGGCACCCTCCTTTTGGACATTGCCACAAAAGTCGCGACAGCAAAGGAATTGAGAACAAAATGTTCGGGCCAAGCGAGTCTTTCCAAGCAATTAACTCTAATCTATAACATCTTTCTTGGCAGGGTGCGCTTGTTCTATGTCACGAGGTACATTGGTTACCTAGATATTCCTAGTAGTAGAGTAGGTAACCTTTAACCTTTTTTGGGTAGCTATAGTCCCTATATAATTCGTATATAACCAGAAAAGTTAACCTTTAGTTCCCCATGATACTTGACGAGTACCTAAACCCCCAAGAGTAAGTTAAATCATGGCACAAAACCCTATAAGGGCTATCATTCTATCTACTTTTGGGGTCCAGGTAGGCATTAGTGGGCCCCAAGGAATAAGTCCGCTTGTGGTCGGCCCTTGTCTCTGGGGGACATTTGGGAGTTTCCGAAAATTAGGGGTACCTTATCTTTGGGGTCCTTATAATAAGGATCCTACTAATTTAGGGCACTATATGAGGGTCCCCTATTTTCGGAAACTCCCAAACGATGTTCGAAGCGGCGCAAGTCGCATGCCGAAGTTCCCGATACAGGACCGTTCGGCAAAAAGTCAAGGTGACCGCAGACAGTACATATACACACCCACACATGCACTAGCTATTACGAAACGTTCCTGAATCTGCTGGCATGTGTACTCATGCCAGGCCTGTTGCCGAATCCTTTGCACGAAAAGCCAGACCACCTAGACACAACCGTTGGAACTCTGTAGATTTCTTCGGTTCTGGCGGGCTAAGTCCTTAGGATTGATGAGATTTCAATAGCTCATCCAAATACCAAGATGTGAGGAGCACGACTTGACACCGAAAGGACAAGTCATAACGGAACGGGTCGAGACAATACCGTGCATCATGCAAGCGAGTAGTTGCAGCGTGTTCACCCAAACCACCAGCAGCATTGGAATAGATGTTCAAACTACACCCATGCACATGTGTGTGTGTATACATATGTCGTGTTGTATGTATAAACTGGGTAATGTGTTGGTTTGCTATAGAAATGCACAGTGCGTGTGTACACAGTCACGTAGCTCTTCTGCAAACGATTGTCGTCTCAACAGCTGAATGTGAATACTGGTACTACATAGTACTATATAACACAACTAGAAAAACCTTGAACCTTAACTATAAAAATCGGAAACCGTAAACCCTAAACGCCACTTTCTGCTATTCACTAGAAGGAGCTCCAGCTGCTCTCGGACCTTGCAGCTCTTACCATGCTGGGCCCGCGGCCATTGCATGCACAGGGGCGTTGCTAGCTTCGAGTTTTCCATATAGAGATATGATATGCATATACACTAAATATACACATATATATATATAGATATATTGCACCCTGCGCAAACAGCATCCCGTCTAGCACAACACCACGGAATAAAGCGCGCTGTGTGTATGAGTGGGTGTCAAGCATCGGTAGCATAGAAGTCAGTTAATTCGCTGTATACTGTATACAGCATGCAAGACCCTGATCTCCGACATACGACTCTACATAATGACATACTGCAATAGGACGCCTACGTAAAGACGGCGAATTGAGGCATTTTACGTTGCGTAATACATCCAAGACCCCATGCCCCTCAATTCTAAAGCTATAAGGTCCTGAGTTCTAATCCCTAAGACCGTACAACTCCGCGATCTGATATCCTGTACTCTTAAACCTTCCTATTCAATGAAGAAGCCCGAATAAGCATTCCTAAGATGCCTTACAGTTCTCTAGATGTACGGTTACAGCCTACTCCCCAATCCCTAGTCTAACCACTTACCCTTCGTTCCTATTTATATTATAGTACAGTAACACGAAAACCCTCGTCAAGTTATTTATGTCGCGATATTCAACTCTTACAACATCGTACCTCAGCCCTTGTGATTGTTAATCAGGTGTCTGCATGATCCTCGTTGTTCCATGTGACAACCCTCATCAAAAAGCAACGCTGTGCACCCCTTACAGAAGTCTAAACACAGATGATAGTGATAGTAGCAACAGAAAGACAAATAACAATAACAAATAATAGGAATAAGAATGAGTATAACAGCAATAGTAGCAATAATAATTGTAACAATACTTTTTTGAGCGCTTTCCGAGGCTACGCTCCAATCGCTTGGGTTTGCTGAGCCGCGCCTTGGAGGACTCGCTGGCGGACCGAGCGTACTACCTTGGGCTAGTTTCACAGTGCTTGCAGAAAGTTTGCTTAGATCCAAAGCGAATGAGAGCACCCAAGTATGGCCAGTTTTCGAGAAGATCGCAAGATCGCAAGAGCCAAGTAATTTGTCCAGCAGGTCAGAAGAAGCAGCTGTGAACTTAAGTCTGCTAGGCAAAAGCCTGCATGTGCAGCAGATACGTTGTCACGACGGGGGCAAGTGTTTACAAAAGCCTGACTCACCAAGACAAGCTAGGGCGAGTGGTGAACAGGAGCTTAATCGCGTCCGGATGGAGGTGCGGAGCGCTTCGCTGCAGAGATGATCTTGTTGCATCGAGGGGCGATTCCAGGGGCAGAAATGTTGTTCGGCCTCAAAGCCAAGAAGAATAAGTTAAATGAATAAATACCTTCCGAAGTCTCTTGTGGGAAGGGCCGACTCTTACACCCGAAAGCCCTCAGCCCTGCAACCCGAAGTCCAAGTCGGATTCAGGACATTTGTTCCCGACCATCACCCACAGGAGTACCTCAATATAAAAAGTACGGTAGTCACGGTGACTATCGTAACATGTCCCCACGATTCCAACACAAGTCTTCGGAGGTTCCCAAACAGGATGAGAGTGATGGCTCTTCATGTCCTGAGGCTGAACCTGAGCTCGGGTTTCAGCTGAAGACGTGGGGACACCAAGACTGATAGCAGGTGCAGCTGCTGGAATCTGGCACACCCCTGGCAGACAGGAAGCTCTTGCTGGCTCAGGCCAGCGCTGGGGCCGTGGCAGACTACATACGGATTTAGATGCTTGTCAGTGGCATGACTCGGCAAGCCGGCCTGCATAGTTTGGAGTCGATGCGTGTGCCACGTATCGAATGCAGGATCATGCTGAAAAGACTTCCTCTAGATGCTGACCATCTCTTTGTGTGATTCTGGACTCGCCCAAGAGTGGATTAAGTTGTACTTCTGCGAGGTTTGTTGCTGCAACTAGCATATCGAGGGATGATTCAGCTGAACATGATAATGACCATGATGGCGAGCATGGCCATAATCGAGGTGATGATGATGATGTGATGATCACGATGAGGATCACGATGATGATTGTGAATGTGACAGTGATGGTGTTAATGATGACGATGTTGATTATGATGAAGAAGAAGATGATGATGATGCTGATGGTATTCGTCATGGTGACGAAGATGATGACGCAGATGACCATCGTGAGTACAGTTTTGCTGCTACCGCTATCCTTGTACTGTATTGCCAGTAGTCTTCTAGCAGTGGGCTGAAGGCCTACGGCTTTAGTTCTCAGCGCTCGATTTGTTCCTATTGTTGTTTGTCGCAAGGTTTTCGTACCTACAACGACCACTGATACTATGCGATGCCAGCTTTGCCTTATTATCACTTGGCTAGTTGTGTTATTACCGCCTGTTGTGGAAATTATGAAGAACTTCTCAATGCTATCAGTGAGTGTGTCACTAGTCGCCCTTTACAGAGCAGTTGTTTCCGACTTGAGCCCCTGTGAGAGACATGTGGAAGCGATACACATGAAGTGAGTTCAGCATGATCTCAGTTGCTTGTCTGGGTACATCATGGAGATTGGGTTTTTCCTATGCGCACAACTGTATTCATAAGGAGGGGCGTATACACATACACATATGCGTGTGTATACATGTATGTGTACACATACGCATTTGTACATATAGACAGGTAGATATAGTTGCTGAGGGCTTCGGAGAGGGCCTTATCTCCTCATCCCCATACCCTCCCGGCCAGGCCTGCTCGGCTCTCTCCGGCACGCTGCCTGCTGCCCAGTGGAGGGTTTAGGGTTTAGGAACCCGAAGATGCTTGCGGAAGCTGTTGCAATAGTTCAAGAAGCCCAGGTTACATGTAAGCACGGGTTGCATAATGTAACATGTCGAAGTACATGCATTGCAGCTTGTTCTCCTCTCCGCCAAGGCGGTCACGGCGTGCTTATGCGCCAAGCGACTTGGAAGGTGACTACGATCCGCGCTTCCTGGCGCCCCGTGGCAGCATTTCTGTGGCCACCGCATTTCTGCCAAGCAGGACACTTAATGCATCAAGTGCTCTACGCTGATGCATTGGCATCTGTTCTGTAAATCCAACAATGAAGCATGAACTCTAAACTGGGTTTGTTTGTCTTCTCCTTCACGTGGAAACGATCGTGAAGCGAACACGAGCCGGAAGTCCAGCTCAAGGTCTGCACTGTAGCATGGGCATGGGCAGCATCATCGGTATCATTGCTCCTTAGCATTATACTGGTTACAATTGCAATAGTTGTTTTCTTATGTTTGTTCCCGTTATTCTCATTACAGTCACTATTGCTATGTCTCGTTGTTTTTACTGGTGTTTCGAGCCGGTGATGTGAAGCGCTGAGGTTCGAGTTTACTCGAAATATGCTCCTCAGGGACAACCAGGTGCACTGCATGGGATGCCGCAATTTGTGCATGCTGATGACACCTTCCCACTGCAATCCTACTGTGATGTCTGGGCACAGCACTGACCGCTGCCGCATTTAGCGCTATGCTGTGCCCTCCTTGCCCTCGGGCTAGCCAGTACGAGGAGGATCCACTGAATGAGACTTTCTACCAGTTCTAGCACCACTTAGGCAACCTCGCACGTGCATTGAACTGCATCGATCAGGTGGACCTCGTCAGGGATTTCGTGACAAGCCTGGAAACTGCTAAGAAGGCTCCGACGCTTCGTGCTTTCGGTTCGGAGAGTTTGAGTCCTCAAGACCAAAACTGGCCACAACAAATCCACAGAATCTCATCAGTTCAAGATTCAAGGCTCTACTTCTAGTGCGGTTCCGAAATCACTCTTCCAGCTCTAAGCTGAGTGGTGATGTGCAGTTTTGTGTTTGCGCAGCGGCCTCTTTAGAGCGCAAGTGCTTATTGGCAAAGGCAAAGCGGACTCAACGTAATAAGGTCAAGAGATTCTTAAGCAAGATTTCGGTGTGTGGTTGTGTTTCATTTGGACTCATGAGGAAGCACAAAGTTCATGTGTGAATGCAGCTCGCGTGAAGCAAAACAATCAAGAACTCACGTCAGCGGACCAGAAATACTGTGTAGGCTCTTGGTTTCGTTGATGTATCCGAGTGCAAAGAAGCGAAGTTTGAAGGGCCTGAGTAGAGCAAGCATCTGTCGAAAAAGACATCTTACCGGTGGCTCTCGTTTAGAGCGACCGACAGCTGCCTGCAGGATGCTGGCGGTTGCAGCGCCATGGTGAAGCAGATGATTATGGGGCAGGCTGAGGGCTGAAGGTGTAGAATTCATGCTTTAGGAGCCTCAACATCTCGTCGGTGTGCTTGTATGGTTGGTGATGTATCTGTAGCCCCCACACTGTATCCCAGTTGCATAGGCCCGGCACTGTCTCTTGATTTCGTGTCCGCTGCGCCACGTCGTGCTGTGCAATGCCAGGGCAAGACCACCGTTGCCACGCCCTGAGAACCTTGGAAAGTCGCTCTTTGAATCCGAGGTTGAGGCGGTCAAGGCATCCATAATCACAACCGCATAGGTAATTAGTAGGTATTAGCCACAACGATACTGATGATGTCGTGTGGTCCACACTCGAATGCAATGAAGGCTCGGGTCCCGGCTCGGGTAGCTTCATAACGTATGCTGTAGATGAGATTGTGCAGCAAAGCTTATAATGCCAGGTAAAACTTACCTTTGGTTAGTAGGGAATGGAAGAATGGGAGTAATAGTAGATATAATTGCACCCCATGCCTCCATTCAACATTAACCAAAGGTAGGAAAAAGGTCATTTGGCGCTCCTGCGAGGTCTGCCCTTTGCTGGTGCTCATGCTTGCCGATGGGAAGCAGCTCGTTGTCCTCGTTGTTCCTGGTGCCCTGCTGGGAGCCTCAGACCAGTGAAGGACGACGCCCCTGACTTGGCATCGATGTGCAACTTTGAGGGAAGTAGACTGCTGCTAAGCTCAGAGACTTTCAAGGCGCGCATCTGGGTAGATCCAGATTTCAAGAATGTAGCCTTTCCACGGGATACTTCCCTGTCCCATTCTTGAAGCGACCGCTTTCGAGTTTTGAGACGGGGGCGGTTTGCTATCTTCTTCGAGGTTGGACATGTCTCGCCGTGTCCTGCGAGCCACCTTCGCTTCCGTCCTGACCAAAAAGGCCATGGAATGGAGGAAATGTGGGCTCCGAGGGCTAATGGTCGAGAGGTCCAACTCCTGAGCTTCTGTTATTGGACACACCCTGCACTCTCACTTCTGAGCGACCCGAAACCCCAATCATACTGCCCCCGTAGGGTCATGTCTCACCTTAGATTAGAGCTTTCGACCCATAACGCCATGTTCGAAGCCCTGATTCCTACCTCTTACAATGGGAAGCATATTGAGAGGTGGGTACTTTCGAGTGCGAGAGATCCTCCTCCTTTGACCCACATCTGCTGCGGAAGCTGGAGAAGGCACAGAGGGAGTGTGGGTTTGGGGTCTTCCAGACTCGAAGCCGTAATTGGCTAGAAAACATTGGGGCTCTGGGGATTTTGCGATTTTCTGGTGCCAGTTGAGCCATTCCTCGCTCGAGTGAGGTAGGACTAGTGTCCTGCCACTACTACTGCCACCACCACGACCACGACGACGACCACCACCAGCACCAGCACCAGCACCACCAGCACCACCCCCACCCCACTCCCACCACCACACCCCACCCGTACCGGTACCGGTCACGGCCTGCGTCATCTACACGATTTTCGCAATCATCTTCGTTATCACCGCATTGGTATTACCATTCTCCGCTGTTACAGTCATCATCTTCTTATTTTTTTTGTTCCACAGTCGTCACCGTGTCGTCCGCAGGATTTCTGCAAGAGTTTGAAAGAACGGAGGATGCCAAGTAAATGTCTCAGATGGACCCACTTCTGCCAGGCAAAGACTTCGGGCGCCGCAGTTGTAACGGTGCCAACATCAGTGAAGTCTCTGATGCTGCGCATGATTGTGACTTGGTCAGCAAGTCAAAGGTTGGTTTCGGACGTCCAGAGGAAACCACATAATGGACGCATCAGACGTTCAACTATTTGCATAGATGGGAATGACTGGGATCATGGCATTGTGCGAATACCAGAAAACGAAACTGCAGCACTGTTTGGCCAATCGGCCGCTTGTTTCAGCATCTGCTTTGCTCAGGAGCTCATGATGAAGCTCCAGACGAAGGGCAAGGACCGAATCGCAGACCTGCGAACCTGTAAAGGCCGTGCTCTAGAGGGGGCATCGAAGCATCGTCGTCGTCTAATTGACCTAAGCGGCTCGGCACAGGTGATTTGCCAAGTACTTCTCAAAAGCTGCAGAGCCCTGAAGCCCTTTCGCCCTGAGAGAACCCTCAAAATTGAACAGGTGGTGGCTTGGATCCTTCTTCTTAGCATCCCAGAGGAAAAGTACATAATGCGTGGGATCCACATCATGAAGGAAGGGACTCCTATGAAGGAAGGCACTCCTATGAAGGAAGGGACTCCTATGAAGGAAGGGACTCCTATGAAGGAAGGGACTCCTCAGCTTCATCTTCTGTGATGTTTGGACGCAGGAGGCCGACACCAGCGTTACAGAGACGCGGTCTCAGGTGCGGCAGCTTTCGAAGGCCCTCGACGGCACTGCGCGGCCAGGGCCAATTTCGGCGCTTAAGATTTGGGGCTTATATTATACCCTGCTGACGAGTAAGTATATAGTAACTACTAAGAACCCTTCTTACATCCATGCAGGTTTCTTTTTGGATTCGTTTGCTAGGCGCCAGGTTTCAGAAATTTCAGGCTCTCCTGGCCACTTATGAGGTTCCTGTGTCGGACCGAGTACCAGGAGCGTCACGATAGCTTGCGGCGCGAAGCCCAAAACGCTGACAGCTCTTATGAGCCCTATCTGTTCTCAGGCACTTGCACTTTTCCGCCAGGGCGCTGTGCTCATGGATGAGGCGATTGATTCGGAAATCGGATTCAGGGTTTAAAGGATTAGGGGTTGGGTCGACAAGGTCATCAAGATCCCCAAACTTCTTGGTTTGGTTTGGGGGACAGGGTGCTTAAATCAACGGCAGCCACCTTTAGAGCTATTGGGCCTTCAAGAGGACGGGCGCCCGTCTAGATCAGAAGAGCGCACAAACAGGAATCTGAGCCTAAATCCTCATCAGCTTGTATCAGATGAAAGTGTACTATGGTATGTGTTACTATATGGTACTATATGATAGTATATCTGGGTCTGAAGTCCCAGAAGCTGCGTTTCGCCGCTGAAGCTATCGTTGCATCTCGAACCTTTGGCATCGCAGCGATCGATAGGGCATTGATGCAATGCAAGCGACCGCCCTTCCTCCTAGCATCCACACGACGCAGAGTAGAGGGACTAAGAAGCACGGACGGATGATCTCGCAGTTTCTGCCTCATCGCACGCCCATCTCCGTGTGCACGCACTTGGCAGGTGGATGTGGTGCTACACCCGCTGAAGTCGGAGCTGAACTTCCCCTACGGCCCCAAGGATGCGCGCATGTGCGACGGGTTCTACTTAGACGACTTTCCGGTGCACTATTGCGGACGTGACATACCTTTGCAACACGAAAGCAGCAGTAAGAATTGCCCAACAGGTGAGATGTTGCATGTCAGGTTAGCTTGCTTTCTGCAGACGGCTTTCTATGCAGGAACCTCTGGACGGTTCCTCCCCTCGTGCTTTCCGCTGGGCCGGGTAGCCCAGCAGAACTGATCGAGAGGTGAAGACCGCCGTTCGTTAAAGGCATTGAAGGCAGGAACCTGTCTCTTTGTCCACAGGCTCCGAGTGATGCGGGAGCTGTTAGAAATTAGTGTCGCCACGGCCACGACTCTGCCTCCACGAACTCCACAGACATCGCGACCACGATGACGACCGCTACTAGTACTCCGGCTATGTGGTATGATCAGATTGGGATTATGTATCAGCGCAGGTGTGATCATGTTTTCGTTCCCACAATGCCAGCAGCCTTGGCTCTGCCGGCAGTGGGACCTTGGCCAAGCGTGGCTAGGGTCTGCTAGGGCTTTGGTTCGGTTAGCAAACGGATGCGCTCAATACTTCCGGGGCTTGTTAACATTATCGTGGTCAGGATCATCATCACCACAATCCGGATGACGACACATATTCACCAGTTTTATCCGACCTCCTCCGCCTCCTCCTCCTCCTCCTCCTCCTCCTCCGAATCAAAGTTGTCTTCGTCACCACATTATGACCCAGATTGTTATCAGCGTCTTGATGAACATCCTTCAGCACTCAATTCTAATCCCTAAACTCGATCGCTCTGCCGGACTTCAGACCTTGCCGATGCACCTCTTCGAAGCTTTCTTCTTGGCGCAGGTGCCCTTTCCAATGATAGCTTTTTTTACTTGTTCTGAGGATTCATGGGCCCGAGGTGCAGGTTGATTTTGGGCAGAGGCTACGCCGACTTGGTTTTCTCGCGAGTTGCTTGGTTTCAGGGCTTCAGACTCTGGAAGATTAGGCGTCTCCTCGGTGATGGGGGGGCCGAGACATGCTTCAGACTTGGAGATCAGTCTATAATCTTCTGAAATACCAGTTGATTGTGCCGACCTTCTGTATTGTGGGCAGCACATGCCATCCCATACTGCGTGAGGCCATTATGAAAGCTGGAGGCAAGATCCCGGCAAACGCGGAGGCAGGGCAAACGAAAAGAGCTCAAGCGTAATACCGAGTCACTTCAAGCCCGGCAAGACTCCTCTTCCCCGAGCTTTGTTCATGAGGCACATCTCTCCGGGGCGCAGGGTACACGTTACAAGGACCAGTCTGCAGGGGGCAGTGATCGTTAGGAATACCATGGTTGCGGTTGTGAATATACGACTGCAACAGTATGACTGTTGTCCTCCCCGCCCTGTTGTCATCCGCAGAATCACGGAAGCTGTGTTTGCAATGAAGAATCACAAACGGGACACGTTATAAGGATTTTGCATTAGACGGAAATCTTGCGCCATTGGTAGTAGCAAGAACAGACATGCTACGTACTGATTCCCTATACTGGTTCCCTAAAGCTTCAGCACAGTTGTTAAAAGGCAAGACACGACTATACGTTAGTCCTGAGAATGGCGCGCAGGGTTGCAGAGACAGTCGCCCCCAGTTTCCCTCCTTTTCCTAATCCGAACCGTAATCTTTTTAAGGGTTGGGGTTTCGGGGGAGGGCGTGCTGGAGGATGCATGGGGCGAATTGCAAGTCACGTGGAGCAAGGCCACGTGCAGCAAGATCATACAGTCTTGTGGAAGCCCCATGACATGAACCTCGATTTCTCGATTCTAGCCGTTTGGAACACTTACCGAAGCCGCCGACGAGCAGGAGCAGGAGCAAGCCCCAAACTAAGGTTGCGAATATCACACCACATGTTAAGGATGCTGTTCGTGTTGAGGTTGATTACGTCCAATTGCATCGTTGGTCAAGACATGATTTCGGGTCTTGCTCATACTGTTTTGGTCGTTACCTATGCGCATGCCCTCCAGGAGATTGCGATTGGCCTGAGCAAGCGAATCGCACAAGGCTATGCAAGCAAGGCCGCCAGACTTGCATTCAGCAACTTTACGGCTTCAACAGTGGCTCAGTGCCTTTGCTAGGGAAGGGGATTCTTGCTGCCGAGCACCATGCTCAAGAGCAGCGAAACTTCAACCACGATAGTAAAACTGGTCCTTGGATAGCAGAAATAGCAACGATGATACACATCGTCGTAGCCGGTCCAAAGTGTGGGCGTTGGTCAGGGGTAGCCTACTCATCGGCTCATCTAAAAGATATCACATCGTAGCTTTTACATCAGCAGCAAGAATTGACTGCGAGTGACAATTCCTGCAGGTACTGCTTCTACTGCGGTAAATGGCATGGTGTGACTGCCAAGCTCAAGCCGGACAAGAGACCCGCTTCTCTTGCCGAACATGCCAGCACGTCAGGCTTTGCAAGCCTCTCCTCACCTCGTGTTGCTTGAAGAGCAGTTCTTCGTCAAGGCACCGGCTAGACACCATTGCATGGGCTAGTTGCTAAAGTGTTTTCTGTGAATTACTGCTTTTGAACATCAGTCTTCATCAACGGAAGACTGCTGCCTGGAGTTCTGTTTTGCGTTTGCAATTGTGAAGCTCGCCTTACCAGAATGCGTGCTGCATGAATACTCTTGCATCCAGATCAGTTGGTCGGCTGCTCGTGCTGTAAGCCCCGTTTGGATCAGGTGCCTGTGAAGATTAGCATAAATCCGAGTACGAACCACCCAGCACTGCTATCAGCCCTGGTATCCTCGCAGCAAAACGAACCCTGCGCCTTACCTTTGACAACAGGAGATGAAGCCCTTGCTCACAGAGTGGCTGATGCTTTGGTTGCGGTCGCAGGCGACTTGCAAGACAGACCCAGACCCAATACTGTACCCCAGCGCCCCAGGGTTTGGGTAATGTAGGGACCTTCATTAGAATCGGGTTTTGGGGATTCCTTACATACATATATCATACGAGTAGTACAATATAGCCCTAAACCCTATTAAATTTTACATTAGTGTTTGGTTGTCTGCACAGAATGGCAAAAAACAAAGGAGCTCCAAGCTGTCGGAGCCTTTTCCTCGTCTCTGGCCCTGTGCCGCATAGAAAGGAAAGAGCCCTCGCTGGGCAAAGCTGCACCCCGGGAGCATGCTAAACTCGCTACAGCTTGTGGTTCAGTAGTATTGGTTCAGTAGCATTATTATCAATATTAGTATGATATATTAATATCAATATTAGAACATCCTGCTGTTGCCAGGGTGTCATGGACGCCGCGGAGGGAGGCAGGACACGAAATATTGGACCGATGAGCTGTGAAGTCGGATGAGTTTTGCATGTGGTTGGTGTTGCATTATACTATAGTCTCTGGATGTTGCGTGCCGGTGCTCGCTGGCATTGTGACTTTTCTATTCGCAGCCTTTAATCGTGGTCTGCGCACGGATTCGTACATCAGTGATGCACATGGCCACGGCAGCAGAGACGATTCAACACAAAACCAGTGAATGTGTCTTCCAGTTGGATTCAGAGCAAAACCAGTGGACGTGTCTCCCAGTGAAAGGTCTTCAGAATTATCACTTGTTCGTGATTGCTGACTTCACGTACTATCATTTCGTACCGTTGCATTAATGAAGTCTCTGATTATTTCTTATTCCTAGAAGTATCACTACGACAACTTTCGCAGTTACCAATGCGTGGAAAGCCACTCGCTTCGGAGAGGATCCTTTGAGATCCATGCAGGAGAATTGTACCTAAAGGAACTGCCGCCGTAGAAACCCGGAATGCCGGACTTGAAGCATGCGGGCTTATGAGCTGGCTTAACAGACATGCCCCCATGAGTCGGGGTACATGTCGCCCCTCATGAGCCACCAAGTCTGAGCCGGATCCTGTCTGTCGTTACAACATAGAGGGATCTTGAAGTCTGTCGGAATCAAGTGGGTGGTTGTCAAAATTACGGTCCCTTTTTGGGTCCCTATGATAATACGGCACCTATTATTTAGGGTACCCAAGAAGGGACCATAGTTTTGACAACCACTCAAGTAAGTAAACCTGAGGCATGTCGAGAACTGACATGTACTGACACAGGCTCCGCTGCGAGACTGCGCACAGCGACTGTGAGCAGAGCCTCGGCTTTACCAGATGTGACTATCGTGAAGCTACTAATATTAATAATAATACTAATATTATATATTCTTAATACTGATGTTAATAATAATACTAATATTAATTTTAATATATCATACGAACATTGGTAATAATACTACTGTCCCCGCCACCAAGAGTATTGCTACCGGCATGTCCTGCTTCCTTTGCTGCTCATGTGTTGCTGCTGCTGGAACCACTCCTGCTACTGTCAACATCGACGTCGTCTGCGGAGGAGTCTTAGAGAGTAAAAAGGTTGTGATGTCGCAGACGTTAGCCATCTCGGAACTGCAAATGCCCCGCAATCTGCAAACTGCAAACCCGAACCGAAGTCCGAACTGAAGTCCCACATTTTAGTTTACTTGCTTGCCGCTAGTGCTTCTTTTTTCTGAAGTCCCACATCAGGGTTCCTCTGCCAGGCTACCTTATGCGGGCATCGGATGAGAAGGCAACACCCGAGCAGGAGCTGAGCTGAGCAGCGGATGCAGTTGCAACTCACTTCCTACCCATAGGCCTCATAGTAGTTCCTTTTTGGGATTACCTTTATGGAATTCTAAATATATCTAAATATGAACCCCCAAAAAGGAACTACTATGGGGCCTGTGGGTAGTTTAGGGTTCAGGGGTTCAGGGTTTAGCGCTTCAGAAATGGCCTTGTAGGTCATCTTAACTACAGCCGTGGTGAGAGTACTTGTAAGCCGACTCGCGTCTTCCTGAAGCCCTCCCGGCCCCTGAAGCCAAAATTAGGCTGCATCAGGCCAGCAGGCGTGAGTCAGGTCACGTGAGCCTTTGGGAGTTTCCGGAAATATGGGACCCCAATATAGTGCCCTAAACAGTCCCAACATAAGGAACCCCCCTATTTTCGGAAACTCCCCCTTTGCCTCTTGGTCGTGAAAGCCCAAACTTTCCCAGGAGGCTGCCTTCGCAAAGCTTCCCGCCGCACGGACCTTGGGACTTGTCGAAGCGCTCCGGGGTCGCTCGACTTCGTTCCGAGCGTACTAGTATTAGTATGATTATTGCTATTAGTACTAGTATTACTACTATGATTACTGCTATGACTACTATTGTTATTATTGTTATTGTTATTACTATTATTACTATGTTCGTTGCCACGAAAACAACGGCTCACCCGTTTCACTCGGCCTCGTCTGCGACGGTCCGGTGATGACCCTGCGGCCCTGCCAGGACCGAATCATAAATGTAAGGGCAGAAACCCAAGTCAGGGAGCTAACTCTTGCCTTGGAATACAATAGACGCCTGTCTTATCCGGTGAGGTTCCTTCTTATGCTTACTCTTCAAGATTCCTCATCACCCCATTGAAATTAATGAGGCCCCTCTTTGTATTTACTTCAACGTCCGAACATAGGGGACCCAAATATGGCATCCTGCATATTAGGCTCCTTATTATCAGGACCCCAGAATAAGTTAACTCCCAATCTTGCGGAAGTCTCCGACGCACTTTGAGGCTGAGATGAAGATGCTGAACCTGGCTCACGTGCCTCGGCAGCCTTTCTCCGACCTATGGCTCTCTCTACCGGGAGTGTCCGAGAGTCAGGGGATGGCGAGCGATAGAAGGGAAGCCTTCTTAAACCATCACAAAGAAGCCTTGTAGCAACCATCAGATTTGTAATTACTAATCGTTTTACTTTCTTAGTTACATATGTTTATACATACTGTTTGTTTATTTGTATCTTGATTTTTCTATCAGCTTCGTGGTTGCTCTGACGCCGAGACCTGGCTTTCCCTCTTGCTCCCGCACTGCCTGGCGAAGATCGATCGGGTGTCCTTCGGAGTGATGACCGCTGAGGACCCGCCTGTGAAGCGTAGAGGACTTTGCAGGTGCTGCCATGGTGACTATAAAATACGAACAATAATAATAAGAATAATATACTGATGGTAAACTATGATACACTATAATACACTATAATGTGCCACAGTATACTACTATACATTACTACTACTACTACTACTACTACTACTACTACTACTACTACTACTACTACTACTACTACTACTACTACTACTACTACTACTACTACTACTACTACTACTACTACTACTACTACTACTACTACTACTACTTCCTACTACTACTACTACTACTACTACTACTACTACTACTACTACTACTACTACTACTACTACTACTACTACTACTACTACTACTACTACTACTACTACTACTTACTACTACTACTACTACTACTACTACTACTACTACTACTACTACTACTACTACTACTACTACTACTACTACTACTACTACTACTACTACTACTACTACTACTACCACTACTACTACTACTACTACTACTACTACTACTACTACTACTACTACTACTACTACTACTACTACTACTACTACTACTACTACTACTACTACTACTACTACTACTACTACTACTACTTCTACTACTACTACTACTACTACTACTACTACTACTACTACTACTACTACTACTACTACTACTACTGTATAGTATACTCTAAGATACTGTGACATCCAGCCTCTCTTCTGATTCTCGCAGGTTGCTCCAGGCACTCTGACTCCGCAACTGATGCGTTAGTCTTTATGGTTCTTGCGATCATCCAGCATCCTGAGACTGCGCTGATGACGATGGTGATGCTGGCACTGGTCCTCATCATGATGAAAGGCACAAGAAAGGTGTTGGGATGAGTGTGGCGAGGATGATCGAGATGGCGTCCGTTAACCGTCACAGGTCATGATCGCAAGCATCGAGTTCGCGATTGCAGGCTGAGGTTTCAATGCCAGATTACTGGGCACCAGAAGAACTGGCGTTAGATGAGAAGCACTGGCTGTGCCAGGACAAATAATCCTTATTGTGAGGGTAATGCAATGAGTCTTCAGAAGAGATGGTAGAAGATCACAATGATGCAATTCACGCAGGATCTCGAGAGGGCGCTGGAGGCCGATCCCAACATGCCACTCTCGAGAGGCACGTAGGGCAGATGAGGGCATGGTCTCTGATAACATAGTATAAGTAAATAAGTATATATATATATATATATACATACTCACAGACTCAGGCGTTCTAAGCCGCAGCCTTGGAAAGTACACTCGCCGGACTTTTAAAACCGAAAAGCCTTGCAGGTCCCACTCTTGCGTTTTGGTGTAGTTCTTGTATTTACGCACACATAGGTATGTATGTGCACACACATATGCATGTATTCATGAATGTGTTGTTCGTCTCCTTCATGGAAAGCTCTGCCGCAGGCAAGCTTGCAATCCCCTTCGCCGCCGGCCCGGAGATGTCTTGCAACCAGCTTCTTGAGTCGGAGCTGATAAGCGGCCGCCCGACATCTCGAGCCCCTGCTCTCCGGCTGTTGCTACTGTCGGGATGCCGAGGTTGGGAAAGATGTGCCGTCCCCGACAAATGAGCCCCTGCCTCGAGACTGCTGACCCTTTGTGGATTCAGGAGCAACTGTTGGAGCGATGGCTACAGGAGGCTGACCATTGTAGGCCTGATCCCGCCGCTGCCCACTATGACTTGCTAGTGCCTATGGGAAACTGAAACGTCCATGACACAGCTTGGCATACTAGTAGCACCTGAGCTGCCGTTGTAAGATACTTGAAGACACCAACTAGCACGCTAAACGTTTTAGAGCACCAGCTGCCCTGTCAGCATCAGCACCCCAGCCGAGGTTTGCTCACCCAGACATTGTGATCGGCCTGACCATCCTGGGGTGCCCTCCGCATGGAATCTGTTCGGAGCCGTGTTAAAAGCCAGGCTTGCTTTAGCATCGTAGAATAGTGGGATGGACGGTCTTCATGTCAACTGTCCCCTGCCCTGGCTAGCTCAAGGCCTGGAGCCACCAAAACGACTAGGCCCAGAGAAGAGACATGCGTTCCCCTTGCAGAGCCTTTGGTACAAGGCGCTGTGTTGTTGGTTGCAGGTATCGCTACGAGTACCTTCGCCTGACTGACATTGACGAGGCATGGAGGGCTGCAGTTAAAAGCCACAGGTACAAATGCCAGGGCTGCGATACGTCCATAGAACCCTCAACTTGGCGTCGAGTGCTTTCAGGTCATCGTCCGGCTTCTAAACGATGTTCGAAAGGAGCCCGGGAGACAGCAGGAGCGCTGGAGTCGAATGCAGTCCGCTTATTTGTTTGTCCCTATACGCTATGGCCATTTCCATATCCTGGACACGGCTATGATATGGCAAGGACTGTTGATGCTAATGCCATTCTGCATTTGCCGTTGTGTTGCCGTGATTTTTTGGTTGGTTTTGGCATTGGTGATGGTGGTTGAACTGGTGGTGGCACTGCTGATTCAGGCTGCTCTGCTGGTGCTACACATCTATGCTGGTTGTAGTCGTCGGTGCTGATGCTATTGGTGTTGTTGTGGGGCTTGACAACAGCGCCGATGCGCACTTCTGGCAGGATCGGCCATCTGCGGTCCTCTACCGCGGATGGGTCACTGAGGCCGGTGGCCATATTTGTGCCAGAGCCTCAGCCACGCTTCCCCGGCTGTGCTTGATTGCCTGACAGTTTGGGCTTGGTCTTCTGGCCCCCGGGCGGAAATTGGGAAATGCAGATCCTGCACAAGGTGATCCGAGGGGCTCTTAAAGGCCAGACACCAATGACTGGGTAATCTTCATGCCGGGAAGGATCCTAGCCTTGCACGGGTCTGTTTATTTCTTAGGGTCTAGCTGAAGACCAAGTATAGTAATGCACGTATGTATGTACCACACCGAAACTTCTCGATACTCTACTACTTCTCGATGCGCTACTGCTTCTCGATACACTGCTGCACAAGACTATTGTGCTCTTCTGGTGTTTCGGTTTTGCTACGACTGCGCAGCTTCCAATTCGGGTATTCTTGCATGGTACTTCAACTGTCGCCGTGAGCTCGCGAGCTTGAAGGATTGATTCATCTGTGCAGCCAGCAGCGATGCAGTTTCTTCATGGCATCCCGAGAGGATGCTAGTAGCTAGCACATTTGATTTGATGGTCACTCGACACACATCCCCGTCAAAGATCCTGGTGGCGAGTGATGCTAGGCTCGTCTCGGTGGCAGCACCGGAGCCCCAACACACTAAAAATGAACTTACCAAATTTTACTATACTATATTATAGTATATATGATAGTGTTCTTTTGTATTGTAATATGTGTGTGTGTATAGTGTACATAATATGTAAATACTGATTTTCGACCACTCTGGGCCGATCCCAGGACCCATCGGTGCCGAACACTGAGAAGGTGGACATCGGTAAAGGCGCGAGCTCAAGCGTTCGCACGTTCGGGCTTGACAGGCTGGCTGTAGGTGCCTGTGAAGGTTTCTTTGCTGTGGGTGTTGGGGACTATATGAATGTGTCGGTTCAAACTTTGGGTGAGTGCACTCCCAGTGCGGCCGCATCTTTGAAGCCTCGTGCATTCAGCCAAGCGATCTCTTCGGCTTTGGGCTTCCAGTTACCGGACCGTTCACGAGGAGTCCTCTCAATCGCCGCTTGACCCCGAAACCGAAACCTTTGGACCCTAAACCTTCAGAGGCTAAACCGTCAGCCTCTTGCAGGTGTTCCGCCGCTGGCTCTGCTGCAACGCTCCAATGATACTCAGATGAGGGACCCCGGATGTTCGGAGAAGAGCATGCTTTTTCTGTGTGGGTTCTGATTATAACTGCCGGCTCTCGGGTTGAGAGTCTTTTGCCTAAGCTGACAACCGAAGGACGTCTTCAAGCTCCTGCGCAGCTCCACTTCCGTGATCCAATGGTACTTGGAGCAGCTGGTCTTCCCAAAGTACATGAGGCCGGCTAAAGAATTCTGTGCAGCTGTTCAACTCAGGTAAGTGGTTTGATCACGGCTGGCTGTGCAACCCTGTTTTCTGTGCGTTTGTGAATTCTCAGGGGTGTTCTGCTTAGCCAGTCAACATTCTCGTAGAGACGACCTGCCAGGTTCCAGAACAAGAAGCTCTCAGCAAGTGGACAGGACACTCGTGCAGCCAGAGAGTTTTCAGTGTTGGTTTTGTCAGTGGTCATGCCAGGAGTCCTAGTTCCTGGCATTTCGGGTCCATTCATGCAGCCAGGAGGGATAGGTTCTGGCGGCTTAAACCGAAGCCAAAACTTGGAATTTAAACCGTAAAGAACGGCCCAAAATACGATGTCAGAAACGCAGATGACAGGAGCTTGGGGCGGAGATGCTCTTCGCACGCCTTCAGCTCAGAGTCCATTTGGTGTTTATGCACGCCTGTAGACTGGTAGCAGCGGGGAGGCAGACTACTATATAGAAAGAGCAAATAGTCGTCGACAGCAGGAAGGACTGAAATCATCATCATCCTCCAGTCGTGAGCTCTCTATCAGGTCGCGTCGGCTTCAGTGGCACCCCCACAGAGCTGCTTCCCAAAGGGCTTGGCCGCTGCCACTTCGCGTCGCGAGCTCTGATCCACCTTCCCAAAGGGACGTCAGCTGTCATCATGTGACTGTCTTCTCCGCTGGGGAACTCCGTAATCGTGTAATCGTGTTCTATTCTCGCTCAGGGTCATCGTGCCAGCCTGACCCAGGCCGGGTGATGACGCTGCGATGTTTACGACCCTCACCGATCCGGTGGTCATGAGCTTCAAGCAGGCAGACCGAAGCGGGCAGTAGGTCAAGAAGGAGCCCTTGGCAGCAGCATAAGTCCTGTGGCTTGATAAACCCCATGAGACAGAGTGATTCCATGCACTTTCTGCAGTTGAGTCGAGCTGGGCAGCTCCCTTATTGTTTGCATGCCCCTCAGTTTTGGCTAACTCTACGGTTCAATTAGGTGCCTTATCCAAGGGTCAGAAAATTCTGGGATTTTGAAAGCAAACCATTTCCACAGTGCCCCCCCAATTCGCTGAACATCGATTGACCTCTTGCGGTCTTGCCAGATCGACGGCCAGTGGAAAGTGAACACCCTGCTGGAGAATGTGGTAGCTGAGGCCGAAGCCTGCTGTATACTTGTCTAACCATTGATATTGGAGGAGCTGAAGAGCCAGGGATGATGATAATCCCGGTTTAATAAGGAGCTAAAGAGCCATGGAACCCCCAAAACCACTGGTTAGTTGTCAGGTAACAAGGGGGGCAGCGACCGTGACTTCCGGGTATCGAAAGCCCTCCTGTCCTGTTCCGCAGATTGTTTTAAGAGAGCTAGCCCGAAACCAAAGCCTCTTCGAGCCATCGACTCGAATGCAATGGCCTGTACTGGAACAAAGGAACCTCGAATACTTATATAGGGGCCTGAGGGTTTGGGAATACATGACATCATAAATGTACTTTGGAACTGCACGGAACAGTATTCCAATGAGTTCTAATTATTTAAGCCCGTATGTTACCCCGTTTGGGGTGTGTCCTTCTGGTTTGGGATTAGGTTAAGGTGTAGGGTAAGAAGTGCAAGTTTACTAAGCCACGGCTTCGCGTACCTGAACATCCCTCCCAAGCCACATCCCTCAATCCAAGCACCTGAAACATCCCAGGCCCTATAAACCTTATACCTTAAACACTAGTCCCCTAAACCCTAAACCCCTAAACCCTGAACTTAAACCCTAAACTCCTAAACCCTAAACCCTAAGCCCCTAAACCCTGAACCTTAAACCCCCAGATAGATCCGCAACCCATTCCGTCCAAACCAGCTGTCTCCCTGGCGACCGCTTCTTTCGAGGCCCCAGGTCCAGAAGACCGAACTCCTACAAAACCTCCACCCTAAACAAACATTCTACTCGTATGTAAAGCCTTGAAATCCTATCATTAAATTAAAAAAGGACATCCTATCAACCAAACAAGACTTCTAAGCTGCAAATCCTTAAAACCTATAAAAGCCGCTATAGATCCCTGCTAGAACTCTCTCCGCCCTACTTGGAGCCTCCCGGGAGGACGTAGAGGCTCTCATCGACACCGGGGCCTTGATCACTGGCATGTCGAATCTGGAGGCCGGAACAGAACAGTCCTGGGGTTTAGGGTTTTTGGGTTTGGGGTTTAGGGTTTAGGGTCTGGGGTTCAGGTCTACAGTCTACAGTGCACTTCTTTTGTGGTGGGGGCTAGCTGTGCACTCCACTGATTTGGATCACAAGTGCATGTCAACTTGCAGGTTTTTTCATACGTAGTATTGTATCCGCTTATGTTGTATCCTATCGTATTCAGCTCTATCTTATTACGGTTGTTGAAGCTTTTGCATTTTGGGGTTGTTGATTGAGAGGAGCTTTGGGGATTCTGCTGGGCCTTGGGCTGTCCGGTTTGGGATCTCGTTGGGTCACGTAGTTTCTACGCCGAATCGCCAAAGTGCCTCCAGCCTCTCGAGGCCCGAAGGTGCTTCGGTTCTGCGGCCTCTCATATCTTCTATCCAGGGCTGGATCTATGGAATAAGAGGCTGATTGAAATCTCCTAGACCCTCATGTCACTTACTTACGTCTCTTCCGCTCAAAACATGCTGGGAGCAACAGCATCGCAGAGTCGCAGGTGGCACAGTTCCTGGCCGGCCATAAAGATTTCAAGAAGTCGGCTGCTGGAGGCTCAGAGCCCCAACACGGAACTTCTATGATGAGCTGCTCGGGTATGACAGGGGTCTGAAGGGTTAATGATCAATGCTTGGTAGTAGTTTTCCATGGTTTTCCTGCATGATCCCTCTATAGTTAGCCTAGGCGGCCAGAGCTGGGGCTTCGCCAGACAGCTTTGCCTTCTCAAAGAGCCTGAGGTTGTGTATCTGAACGAAGCCGATGCAAAGATGGTGTATGTTCGAAAGACGACACTCGGAAGCACTTGGAGGATTGTTATCATGGGCGGCTCATGCTGCAGTGTGCAGTCATCCGGCAACCGTCATTGCAGGGAGACTTGACCTCATGGCCGCAGGAGGAGGAAAGTCCTAGCTCAGTGTTGAAAGCAGTTGGCTGATGCTTGCATCGTGGCTGCAGGAATGTGTGCTACAGATGCAAGACCGCCGTCTAAACATTAATCTTGCCCGTCAACAATCATGGCGTTCCCGTAGCTGCTGACTCCAGTCCTTGAAGCCCTATGAATCCAGAGTTGGAATGACAACGCGAACGACCTGGAAAGCCATGAAACCGAGGAAATCCACGATGAAGCTCGAGGACTGCGGCATTCCCTTGTCCGAGCGCTTTGCTTTCTACGACCAGGCGCGAACACTTTTGGCGCCTATTGCTGTTGTCATCACCACAAGGATTGTATGCCCATGCATCATTCCTGGCATGGACATGGGTCCCGTTGGGTAGCCGAGTTTCTTAAGCCAACGCCTTGCTGAGTTTGCATTCAGAGTCTCTTGTGAAGAGGCAAGTCAGGACCATGGAAACATGTGTTTCGGCTTTCGTCCCAGGGCTCAAGCTATCCTGAGTCCGACCGAGGGATCACGGTTCGCTTTTTCTTTGGCAAGCTTCTTGGAATTGCGCTGAGCCATGGCAAAGACAATGCACACCCTGTCCGTGAACATACCCGAAATGGATTCTCAGCATGAAGAGCTGTACGATGCGGTCATTGCCTTGAAGCAGTCTTCAAGCTGTGTTGAGGATCTGGGGCATATTATCGATGCAGTGGACGTCCACTTTAAGGCGGAGGAAGCTTTGTTCGAAGAGTACAAGATACCGAATGTAATCACCCACCGAAGCGAGCATAATCGTTTCCTGGCCACTCTGCGGAAGAAGCATGCCGAGCTGTCAGCCAAACATGAAGCCAAGGAGGATCTATCGGAAGAAATCCAGCTTTTGGTTGAGACGGGGATCCGGTGGTTAGACATACACACGAAGGCCTACGACGCTCCGCAGTACGGGACATTCTTCAAGGAGGGGCAGTACATTGGTAATTGACGAGCCATGGGCGCTTTGGCGTCTGTTCTCCTGAGGTCTGACTGGCGTTGACTTGCTGGCCTCAGTAGTTTAATTAGTGACTGTCTGATGTCCGATCGCTTGACAGACCTCGGACAGAGTACAGAATGCGGCACTCTCCAGAGCTGGCGACTTACTGTTCCCAACCGAGTCACCGGAATCAACTGGAGTCATGCGCAGGTCTCGCAGGTACCAAAAAAGATTGACCGGCCAGATTTTCCAAGCTTTTCGAGAACCTCCCAACAGAGAGAGGGAGGAGAGAGACTGGCACAGATTGAGATAGAGTGAGCGAGAGTGCGTTCATGTGTAGTTGTCGCCCATGCAGGGGTTCACAGATGAATGACGTGCTCTCGGCAAGCTCCCAGTCCGTCAGTCAGTCAGTCAGTCTCGCGACGGTTGCACTGAATTATGCATTGGGATTCGGTAAAACGTAATGTTTCCGGAGCCGCTGTGCAAAAGCCCCTCACGTTTTCCTAGCAACTTACTATTCTGTTAGGCTTGCTGGACCCGCGGGGTTTCGAATCTGCAGGCACGCCTGCTTGTTGCATTCTGGTTTACAGCCTCGGAAGGTGCACACCACTGGAATGGACATCCAGCACAAGCCGGATGCACGCGCCGTGCTCACTTTGGGCAAGGCGACTTTTGCCACGATCGTTTTGATGCTGATTCGAGGTTGATGTGGGAGTTTCCCAAAATTAGGGGTACCTTATTTGGGGGTCCTTTCAATAGGGGTCCTACTGTTTATGGTACTATATTAGGGTCCCCCATTTTCGGAAACTCCCATGTGGTTCTGACTCTCGCTCTCATTATATGTTCGATCGGCGGCTAGTGTAGCACTTGGTGTGCGAGGACTCTCATGGCAGATGGCTCGTAAGCCCAGGTAGCTTTTTCCGGGCATCGTGCCGAAGCTTGGGCGTTCCGGCAAATTCTCGCAAGTTCTCGTAAACCGCTTCATGAGCTCTAATGACTGTACAAAGCTATTTCAACCTCGGTGTATTAGAAGCATTGGCCAAAACGTCCTTATAATGCACGCCAGTAAACCTGACTGGGATTTGCTTGAGCCAGCTGTTGATGTTCAGCTTAGCTTGTATCTGCAAGCCAAGTTAAGTTACCCTGGACAGGACATGGTTTGGAGGGACTACTGCCAGGCCGGATCCTGGCATCACACTGCTCTCGGTGATACATGCAGATGGTATCTGTGCCATTCCTTGTCCCGGCAACCACCTTCTCTGATGACAAGCAGCCACTTCATCGCTTCATTACCCAAAGCCTGGCAGAACTCAGGGTGCCTACCGCATGCGTGGCATCAATCGTGGCCAGCGCGTCGTGGTCTATGCCATTCCGGAGGTTGTTGCCTCAGTGACTGCCTTCGTCGTGATCATCCTGAATCATGTTAAGGAGCCCATGAATCAGAAGCACGACGATGACCATAGTCAAGATGACAATCGTCCTCCATATTCAAACGTGGACGCAGGTCGTGGTGGGACTAGTAGGGGTCGGAGTAGGAAGGAGCATGAGTGGACTTCAAGCAGTGGTAGTCATCGTCGTCGTATTAGCGTATTGGTAGACCAGACACACCGCTTGCCGCACCCTTCGTATTCTGAATGCGTTCGCTACGAGAAACAACGAACCTGACTGTTACACTGGTTCCTACAGTTGTTCATCCACTAGAAAGAAATGTGGCGTACCACGGAACCGAGAACCACTATGTTGACCAACAAGACGGTAAGGTTGCATGTGCATGGCGAGGGTATTGACGATGATTTACACGGTTGTGGCAATCATCACGCCCATGAAGATCACCATCATCACCACCACCCTGCTGCTTGCTGTTTGACGTGACGGTGTTGCTGCTGTCATCGGTGACGATGTTGAGGATCATGCCGACCTCGAACAGTGGCAATGATGTCAGCGTGTGGTGGCATCGTTCTTGCCTCTGTCAGAAGCATCATCAACCTATCTGCAGATCTGGACGGCTCTGCCACCATACAAACCGGGGCGTAACTCGGAGGTCGCGAAGCTCATCGACACATCCCTTGTGGGTGTGAATCTCAATGCTGAGACGCTGAGGCGCGGCATGCGAGTAGCATTTAGCGGTGGGCTCCAGTGCTTTTGGCTTTTTCTAGCTGCAGCTGATGACACTGTTCCTGCTCTTCTCTACACATCTTCTGGTCTTTTCAAGCGTTCGCTGCCATGTTGTACAGGCAAGCACTTGACTTGTTTGCACACTTGCGACAGCAACAGTCATTGAAACCAGGCTCGAATGCTGGTTGTGGGCCCGGCCTATACCGCAATTCCAAGCCCCGTGTGCGCGTGATTACGCGACTGTGTACTGACAGACATTATCATCGTCGTCATCATCGCTATCATAAAGATAATCGTCATGATTCGCAGCCTTGATCTCCCTAACTAAAGTTCAGAAATCTCAGACCAACCATACAGGGACAGCCCTGCAACACCAGGGTTCCTCTCGTGCGCGTGGTGGCCTGGCTTGTGCTGAACGGGCTCCGGTCCGAGCGTGTTCAAGCAGGGATGCTGAGGTGCGACATGGCGGGGGGGTGATACGGTTTTGCCGGGCTGTACAGGGTTGTTGGGGGCGGCTTTGTAATGGGCGGAAATGATCATCGCGCAGAACTCGACAAGTTGAAATACTTTGCACTGAACTTTCCATGGCATGTGCGGGACGAGTTCAATTCAAGCACAAGGGGAGCTACTGCGAGAGCCACGGACTACGATTCCCGCAGCACCAGCTACTGTTGGCATGATCTTTAAGCTTTCCTTATCAGTATGCTCATTGGGAGTATCAGTATACCTTTTCATTCCTTCTGGGAAGCCCAACATTCCTGAGCAGGTACTGTATCCCCAGACTGTAGCTGAGTATGCACGAAGCACCATGTAAATTTGATGCATACAGTCTGTATACGCAGGTGATGTGGCATGTTGTGCATAGAACACATCGGTAGGACAAGAACTGTAAATTACTCGCCCTACTGCAGCAAAGCAGGTCTCAAGACTCACATACGCTGTGGCGAAGGTGCCGTCATATTTGCGATCCCGGAATGTTGGGTTTAGGGTTCAGGCTACGATCAGGTAGCTCCAATTCCAGTGGTGATAGTATCAAATCTGGAGTTGTGCCTGCTCTTATAGCCGCCTCAGTCTTTGCAGAGCTTCAACAATAGAGCTTGCCTTGCTCCAGTTCTCAAGCCCACGGCGTCTGCAAACTACTTTTTTTATCAGGTTCAGGGTCCGGCGAGAGCATGGCCGATTGATGACTGAACATTACCTAAACCTCCCAAAGTATGTTAAATAATGGCTCAAAGCCCTATAAGGGCTTTTGTTATACATACTTTTGGGGTCCAGGTATGATACTCTTGGACCCGAGGGTTCAGGCTTTTGGTAATGCACTCCGTGGGTTTCATGTCGCAGCCTTGGCGCTTCCACGTCTTGAGTCGCTCACCCGAATCCCTCTATCCTGAACCGTTCGCGGTAACCCTAAACAGCTCCCCCAAACCAAAGCCGTAAACCCCCCTATCCCTGTCCAAACACTCGGACGTCTCGTCGTCTCCGAGTAGCCCTGGCTGGATCTGCAAGCCGCACAAGCTCAAAACACTGGTGCAATCTTGAGCAACACGGAAGCCACGGTGGACAAGGTTTGTTGTCTGTTGTTGCTTTTCTGTAGCTACATGATGACGTAGGGCAGCAAGGTCGGTTGAAACGACGGTTAACCAGGCTGTGACGTGCTGTGACCATGCCATAGCAGTAGCTACACCGTAGGTGCGGTTGCAACGATGATGGTGAGGATGAGGATGAGGATGAGATGATCTTGATGCCATACATATTGTCACAAGATTCGATCTGACTTTGATAAAATGATTACGTGCTGAACGATGAATTCGTTTCGGGTTGTGCCACGTCGTTCTTGCTGTGTTCATCTTACCCATAGGCCCCATAGTAGTTCCTTTTGGGGTTCATATTTAGAATTCTAGAAGGTAATCCCGAAAAGGCACTACTATGGGGCCCATGGGTAAATCTTGATGGACTTGGTAGGCCGGCGTATGCCTGGCTGCAAGATCACTCGGAGGAGGCCAGCGGCGAGGAGGCCAGACTTTGGACGTACAAGACAATTGGCCTACCGGGTAAAAACTGGGGTATAGGGTGGGGGCCAGGAGGTAGCGACAGCAGGGTTGTAAGGAGTTTGGGAGTGGAGCTTCTTAGAGATGTGCATCGTGACGTTGAGATGCACCGCGCCTGGGATGAAGTGCATGGTTCTTGAAGCTCAGAGAGGGGCAGCGTCAGCTCAGCTGTCCACCCTATGCTCGAGTCAACCCTGTCCTCTCGGATATTTGAGTGGGTTTTGCTAAGCACGAAAAGCTGTGTTCTACACAGTGGCCCTTGCCTTTTGTCGGGACGGTTTCCGGGGAGCGCCACGCACTGATTGAGCAGGCGAAGAAGCATCTTGACGTGTTCGAGGCAGCTGGCCGAAGCATGCTATCTGCGGTAGCATCCTTCGTCAGATATGAATATCTCACTCCTGTTGACTGCTGTCCTGAAAATACACTACTATAGACAGGGATGTCATGACGACTTGCATACAGTTGTCATTTTTTGGTGGCCCAGCGACTGGAGTGTAGATGTAGGCCTACGCCCGAAAGCCTCATCCCACGTTCACCTAATTTTAAAGTCAATGCAAGGAGGGGCGTCAGAGCATATTACTACAACAGGACCACCCACGAGGAAACCATAACGTACGAACATTTTCATATCTGTCAGACTGAGGCCCGCGCGAGACAAATTTATAACGAATTCCAGAGAAGACCTTAACAACCGACTCAGCCGGTACAAGGACCTCCCAGGCGTGTTCCGGATTTAGAACATGCGAAGTGAATAGAAGCCCCGCAACATAGTTCAACCTATGCAGAGCTCGTTGCCTCGCAACTCTGACCCACAAAACGCGAGCCGGAATCTCAAGCTCCTTCTACCCCAAAACCCAAGTCCCCCCTAAGCTTCCCTAAAGAAACGCCCCAAACGCCTAAACCCAAAGCTTCCCAACCGCCCCCCCCCCCCCCCCCCCCCCCCCCAAAGAAACGACTCTCCGAAGGAGCCCCTGGACTTAGATCTGGCATCGACCATCCCGAGGTGAAGCGCTGCAGTAGTGCGATTATCGGCCTTGATGATTAGGTTTAGGGTTTAGGGTGATTAGAGTGGATCTCCGGTACATGATTTCTCGTGGTAAAACACACGGTTTGTACTCTAAGGTGCTGTTCGCACTGTTCTTACTATCTGGGGGGTTCCTTATTAGTATTATTGGATAATGGGCTTCGAAACCCTGTTCTAATCATAAAGGCCCCTATATCAAGGGCGCGCAGGCAAAATTCGTTGAGGAGAGGTTGTCACGGTTCCAGGGAACTGAACGGCACAGACCACTTGCTGTTTGAGGCATTTAATGGGCCTTGTAGCTGCTTTGCGACGCTCCACGCGAAAGAGTTTGCATGAGGAGTTCAGGGGCTCGTGGCCTTATGAGAACAGAAGCCTGTGGATGAGGGTTAGAGTTGTTTAGGAGCTAGTCGTATGAGAACAGAAGCTTACGGCATATGGATTAGATTTGAAGTTGGTTAGGAACTCTCTAGTCGTTGAGCACCGCCCGCTCGAAGGCCCAAGAGCTTGGCAGAAGCCATCGAGGAGCGAGCGAAGGACAAGGAATGGCCGGGCCACTCAGACTTCGGGGACATTGGAGGGTTGACCTGAGTCATTTCGATCTACTTAGCAGGAGCTCCCATCCCAGAAACATCCAAAGCACAAGGGGGTCTAGACAGCATCATGCCCTGGGTCGAGGGATGGCTTCGCTACAGATCTGTAGTCTAGTTTGCAGCAGCCCAGTTGGAGAAACACTCGCTTGCCCGTCGCCTCCCCTACGGTAGACTCCTACGTCGGCGCCCAGTGTAGCAGCCCAAGAAGGCCTGTAAGCCCTGTGCTCGCAAGCCTCGGTGCACAGCAACGAACCCCGAATCAAAACTCGAGATCTAAGCTCAAAGCTCAACCCTGCAGAGGGTTTCGACGTACCTGTAGCTATGGTAGAATATACCCCCAAACCCTAGGCCCCATATACCCCAAACCATCCCAAAACCTTAGGCCCCCCAAGCCACAACTTAAAACCCTAACCCCGAAACCCCTAATCCCCAAAGCAACTTAGTACTTTTCACAATCTTTAAACCCCAAATTACCCGAGGCTCCTTGGCAAAGAGCAGCTGGCGGAGCTCCAGCGCCTCGTTGGCGTCTCTGCGGAGTCGGAGCAGGTCCACAGCTTTCGGGTTTAAGGGGTTGTTTATATATAGGGATTATAGGGATTAGGGGTTTCGGGGATAGGGTTTAGGGGTTAGGGTTTATAAATAGGAGTGTTTGGGTTAAGGTATGGGGTTTAGGGCTTAGGGGTTTGGGTTTCGGGTTTAGGGATTAGGGCAGGATGTTCGGAGGTCTTGGTTTCCGGCTATTGCCTTTGGATTTCAGGCTTTCGGGCCGGTTCTTTCAGAGCGGCGTTGAAACTGGAGTTTGGTGGCAGTTCAATGTGCGTGGTGATGCTTTGTAATCCACAACGCATGTTTGTGCTACGGCTGACACTCAACCACAACTCCTTTTTCTTGCAGGTGACCGTCAGCACTGCAGACCAGGAACAGCAGCAAGAGCAGGACGGGACGCAGAAACCGGACCAAGTCTGACATTTGCGTACTTCATGCCCGCGAATGTCTCATGACGTGGTGCGCAGTGTTCCGTAACCTGTGGAGATGAAGTGCTCGGGGTCTATGGCAAGTGCATCCCAAGTATTTTATCATGAGCGTTTCGTTGAGTTCCCTTATATACGAGGCCAGCTCAGCACATGAGCGACTAACGTTGCTAGGCCCTCCTGATTCGTTTCTGCAGGAGGGCTAAGCCCAGTTTCGTGGGGAACCGATACCGAATACTAAAATGTGTACGACGAGAGTTCCGAGAATCGATATACCTACGACCAAAACGGATACCCCTGCGCATGTCTGCATTCGGTCCTCCGAATACTGGCGCCTGCTCACACTATGAGGTGATATGAGGTGTTTGCTTGGTTCTGATGCTTCGGTGAAAGTTTAAGTGCAGACTGATGTGTCGTGATCCTTCACTGGAAGTCGCCCACTGCCAGATCATGTCACGCCACGGCATCTTGCACAGAGTCTTGCTCCGTGCGCCAAGACGCATGCATAAGGTGAGTATATATATATATATACACACACACAATACACATGCTGTACACGAGCATACACCTAGCACATGTATTATGTACATGTACAAATATGCGCATGTATAAGACATGCCGCATATCATCATCCCACCCGCCAGGAGCAGGAGCAGGAACAGGAACAGGAGATCGAGATTGAGAAGTTCGCAGACTTAGGCTTGCAGATGTATCCGGGCAATGGGGCTCGTAACTACATAACTAATGGGATTCCAGGAGCGCTCTGGCTTTTTGATTCGGTGGGATATCAGAGGTTTGAAGGGGAACTCGCGCAGAACAGCTCGTAATCTCAAGTGAATCTCGCTCTCAAAGTGTCTGGATTGGAACATAGAGCGATGCGGCTTCCTGGGGTGCTCACATCTGTCGTACGTCACGGTGTGTTCTATAAGACAGTGTGTATGACTCGGGAGACTCGTGTGCACGAGGGCAGAACAGAAGCCAAGTCTCCATGTGTCTCGCCCTCTCCCCGTCTCTTTCTCTTTCAAAGCTGTCTTTCTTTCTTTCGTTCTTTCAGTCGTTCTTTCTGTCTTTCTGTCTGTCTTTCTTCATTTCTGTAGTTCTTTCTTGCTAACTCTCTCTCTCTCTCTCGACCTCGCTCTCTTGTTCCCTCGGAATATTCCGTACCTATACCCGGCACGACATTCGACCATGCTTGCGTGCTTGATTCCGAGAGCGAAACAACCTCAGCCAGGTGTCCGTCAGCTCTGACAGCCTCTACCTCTACCCTAAAAGTATATAGAATAATAGCCCTTTATAGGTGTTGAGCCATGATTTTAGATACTTTTGGGGGGTTTAGGTAACCAGAATTCCAAACCTGAGCCCCGAGTCCCCGTACACAGCCCCGGTCAACCCATGAAGCCCGAAGCGAGGCACTGCACGACTCCTTTCGAGCGTTGATTCTTGAGCCCACCGCCCGAGAATCCCAAAACTTCCTAAACGCCTTGATGAACCTCAATACTTAGAATAGGGTATTGGGGCCCATTATACTACACTTATAATAAGGAATCCCCAAAAGAGTATTGGTAATAGTTATTTAGGCCCCCTATATTCTGATTCCAAAACCTTCATCTTTGGGCCCCCAAACCCTAAACCCTACGTGTCTATAAGTATAGTTCCCAAACCCAAATCCCTAAACCCTAGACCCTACAAGTCTATAGAGAGCTTGGGCCCTTGATGAGTCCTAGGATTCCCAAACCTTAAACCCTAAACCCTATATAATTCCCAAACCCTCATCCTGGGCCAGGTTTCCAGCGAGACGGAGAGAGGCCGCTGTCCTGGAGCTACGAGCTCCTCACGCAGGGCCGCGAGGCAAAAAACGCCGACGGAGAGTTCCCAAAGCCGGAAGACACGCCAAAGCCTGAACATTCCATGTCCCAAGGGGTCGAAGTGCCAAAATAGCTTTCGTAGTGTTAGGAATTTAAAAAATACCTAATATATACCTTTTAGCTCAAACTGACTTCTGTATACGCTGAGCATAGCATGTTCTAAACACAATCAGTTCATGTTGGGCCCGTGCTCTGGTAAGTTATGGCAGCACAGGCCAGAGACTGGAGTATCCTGAGTTGCTATCTAGCCAGTCTATCGCAGGATCTAGGTCGGTTTCTGGTTAGGAACAGCTCAGGATGGATTTCGGTTGCGGTGCAGAGTCCATTGCTTCGGAGGTGTGGGCTTCTTCGTGGATCGTACAAGAGTTTAGGGCTTCGGATACACTCAGCCTCGCAATGTCCATTCCGAGGAGCATGACTTAGCGTCATCTAGACCTGGCGTTTTGAGTCTCATTGTCGATCAGTTTTCTCAGCCGAGTGTCTTCCACGAAGCATTTCAGTCTCTGAGACCCCCCCAGCCCACTAAGTTCCGCGCAGCTCATATCATCATCATAACATGTAGAACGACAGCCTTCGGAGTTGTTTTTTTCGTTGTTTGGCTTGGTTGTTGATGACATACTACATCTCGCTGCTATCCCTGTTTTCTGTGACTCTGTCACAGGCCGCGGTCGGCCTGGATCGTGAGCGACCCTTCTACGAGGCACCCCCAGTGCTTTGGCACCTGACAGGTGTGCGATGTTGCTTCGGTAGTGTGGGTCGGAAGTAGAATCTCTCGGCGTCTGCAAGCCTTGGTTCAGGCCAAGAACTTCCAGCTGTACAAGAAGCAGCCCTTGAACTTCCCTGAGGATTTGCTGCTCAGCCGGCTACCAGTCTGAATTCAGACATCGAGCACCTGCCGCGCCGTGCGGACTTTTGAAGACTCCGGAGCTTGTCACCTGTGCTACAGGAACTACTTCAACCGCTATTGGCTTGGCCACCGTCGGCTGAAGAATGCTGTGATGCTCCTGATCTGCATTGGCAAAAAACGCAGCATTGCAATTAGCAGTATCCCCATGGTTACGCCCAACTATACATCCACCAATATTCAACTTGAGCGCTGTACACTCTCAGAAACCCTGACCGGCACCTTACCTCGTGACCTTTAGCTCACATGCTTGTTCTCGTGACTGTAGCTGTGGTGCAGGTTTAGTTGGTGTTGCAAAGCCCATGATCTCTGCACTGGTTGGGCTGCAGGATGTTGGAGTGGATCCCTCGTGTCGGCGAGCTCAAGGAGCAAGCGCGTGAGGCGGGATTAAGGTTCCATCCCCCGGCCTCAAGTAGTTGGATTCCATTGTGAATTCATCTTGGCGATGCTTGGTGTGCGCCCTTCAGGAAGGGCGACGGGCACGGCGAGAAACTTGCATCAGTGCCTTTGTCACAATCTCAACCCCCTCTCTCGTGATTCTGACTCACTCTCGCCGCATACCGAGTTCTATCAGATACTGAGTCCGAAGCAGTGTCTTATTGGTAGCACACTCCAGCTGCCGACGGCAGAATGATCCTGCTTCGTCGTAGAGGTTTCGTACTCCAACGGCGATGCAGTGAAGAGGGTGGTAGAGATCACGGCCATTTTCAAGATTCCGCTGTAGCAAACTGTGAAAGGGCGCTGTAGTCAGCCGGCATACGCCTGGAGGCCTGGACTAGCGACGAGGAGGCGCAGCTTCTGGACATTTGGAGCCTGCTGACCAAGGCCCCTCGGGGTTACATCGTGAGGAGTTTGCGAGTATGGTGTGATCTGTTGATATGCAGACAGATAGATATGGATAGACATGTAGAAATGCTGACTGGACTTCGCGCAAATGCAGTTGTCAAGAGCACACCACTGATGTTAAGAATTCGGTCGCTAAGGACTTGCCCACCACAGCACTAACAACACCCACACCTTGTCAATGGCGTTCACGATCGCCAGCACCACCACCACCACCGCCGCCACCACCACCACCACCGCCACCACCACCACCACCAGCACCACCACCACCACCGCCGCCGCCACCACCACCACCACCACCGCCACCACCACCACCACCACCAGCACCACCACCACCACCACCACCACCACCACCGCCACCACCACCCCCACCGCCACCGCCACCGCCACCACCACCACCACCACCACCCCCGCCGCCACCACCACCACCACCACCACCACCACCACCACCACCACCACCACCACCACCACCACCACCACCACCACCACCACCACCGCCATCATCGTCATGACCATCATCATCATCATCATCACGACCGCTGCATGCTTCATCATGGCTGTCCCCAAGGAGCCAAGGACATACTCTGATGATTCTCGCTGGTGAGATCACATGCATATTGTAAATCTTACTCAGAAATCTGTGTGTGTTGGCTTCGATAGTTTTGGTGTTTCCACTGCAAAGACCTCGCAGGACACTGCCAAGGACAAGCCGACAGACCAGGCTCTCGGGCAAGAGGTTGCACTGGTTCACGATATTATCCATGGCTGCAAGCCTAATCCCTTCACATCCGTTCACTCAGACATCGCACCGGCAACAGAATCGATACATTCGTTGAAGTTGGGTCCAGCTGTGTTTGTGGGATCGATGTTAGGAATTGTCGGATTAGTGTGTGCCCGAACCTCGGATTAGTGTGTCTCCGAACCTCCGAAATCGAAGCTCGCAGCCTCGGAGCTCGAAAAAGTTTGTCAAGCATTGAGCCGCCTAGCATAGGCTCTAAACAGAAACTTCAGGGCTCTTAGTTGCCGGCTGCCTGTGAGCATGAAGAGCTATGTTCCGAATCCCATGCCCTGCAGCAGCGGTGGCAGGTGGGGAGTTTAGGAAACTGGCTCCCTTACTGTACTTGGAGTCGTCATGATAAGGATCCGATTGTTTCGGATTTACGGTTATTGTTGGGGTACGTTATTGGGGGGGGTGGGGGGTGGGAGGGGCAGTTACTGTATTGTACCATCTTTTGCAGGTATGCATCCATTGCAGAGGCTGCCGCACAACAGAATCCTCAGGCAGTCGTCCAGATGCTGTCGCAGGGCCACAAAGCAGAGTATCAGGACTCTGATGGCAACACAGCTCTCCACCATGCTGTGTGGTTCAGGCTAGATTCACTGCTCACCCCGTTACTGGAACGAGGGGCACGACCAGACATTCCCAACAATTCCGGAGAATGTGCGATACACTGGGCTGCGAACTCTAGCAATGTCATAGCTTTGGATGCGATGACGAAGGCCAACCGAGCTCTTCTCTCGATACGCAACCATGATGGCTTCACTGCCTTCCTTTTGTCCGCGCAGTCGGACAATTGCCCCGTGATGGAGTGGCTGTACCTCAAAGGTGTCGGCTTGGAAGAGCAGGACGACTGCGGCAGAACTGCCCTGCAATGGGCCTGCCACAAAGGCAACAAGAAGACAGTCCAGTGGTTGCTCTCGCGATCTGCCAGCATCGTTCACCGAGATGGAGAAGGCATGACAGCACTTCACCAGGCAGTTTTGCAAGGACACACACTGGTCGTGGAAATGCTCATGGAAGTCGGGGCTGTGCACCTCTTAGATGTCCCAGATAACGCTGGCAAAACTCCGATTGAACTCGCAATGCGGCAGGGGAAGAGGCCCTTGGTGCTTGCCTTCCGCAAGTGCCAGGTCTTTAACTTTCTGTTCGGGCGGCCACACATTTTCCAGACTAACTACGCAGGTCTCTTCGTGTGCTGCGCTGTCTACAACATCATCATCTTTGCTTTCGTCATAGCGCCGGGAATTGCAGCTAGGAATCCTGAAGCCGTCCTAATATGGTCGATGCTCATGGGGTTGTCTCTGCTGCTTTGGGTGCAGTGCCTGTTCTCGGATCCTGGCTGGCTTCAGCCACGGACCATACACTCCCAGAATCACCTGCTGGGCGACGATCCCGCAAGGGCGTTTGATGTTGAGCAACCGATCGAGTCGCAGATGGCTCACTGTGACAGCGTTCTTCAGCATCTGACCTGGACATGCGACGGCGAGATCCCGGAGGTCACGAAGCTGGAGCTAGAGCAGAACAAGTACAACTATCAGCGCCACCTTCTCCAAGAAGCACAGAAACGACTCGAGGAAGGCTGTGGCCTCCGTGACCCTCGAAGCCCAGCCTTGGGCGAATCGCAGCCCCTGATTGCTTCAAATTTCATTGATGGCGGTCCCGGCAGGCCCAATTGGACAGAGCAACTGTGGCTCTACACGAGCGCGAACGTGCTGCAGTAGAAAACCTGGGCCACGCAAGAGTGGAGCACTTGCTGGCACAAGGAGCTGTCGAGTATCTGACTTTGGTGAACAAAGGCGACTTCAAGAAGGTCTGTGTCATCTGCCGGACGGTACGAAAATTTCGCTCCCACCACTGCAAGGAACAAGGTCGATGTGTCGATCGAATGGACCATCATTGCCCTTGGATCGACAACAGCGTTGGTCTGGGCAATCAAAGATCGTTCGTTTCCTTCATCACCGTGCTTCTTGCCGCCCTCCTTTACTGCTACTACACAGTCTTTCTTTATGCCGTCGACGTGGTGTTTCCAGATATCTCTCGAGGCTCCCTGACAAGTGGGTCCCTTGGAGCAGTGTTGCTACCAGTTCTGGTTTTGATTACGGCTGCGTTTGATGCAGTTTGGGTTTACTTCGTCGGAATGCTCGTGGGCAGAACCACTGCCAACATGATGGTGAACCTAACTGCATACGAAGTCTTGGTTAGACCCAGCCACGTGCTGCGACGCTTTCCCAAAACACGAGGAGAGTATTGGTACCTCCAGGGTTTTGGGTTCAGATCTGCCTTATACAATGTCATTAGGTTCTGGACATTAGACGACAGCGGAGATGCGGTGGCTTTTCGTAGAACTCAAGAGGTGCAAGGCAAGCCTTCTCACTTGATGGAAGAGCCCTGAGATGGGCGCCTACATGCATGTAGTATCAAGAGTGGTAAGAGTTTTAAGAGTTTCACGCCGACGAATTTCGAAACCAGGAATGTCGTCTCTTTGAACTGAGTGTGTGAACGGAAATCCAAGAAGAGCCCTCTCTTGAGTCCGCTTGGGGGAGTTCAGTTTCTCGAGGAGCCCTGCAGTGTAGGAACTCAGGGTCGTTCCGATGAGCGCCTTCTTTGATGGCCTTTGCAGGGTTTATTTACGGCCTGGGAGAACCGTTCTCAGCACACATACCCTTTGAGCCGGTTCAGCCCTTGCTGGGTCTGCATTTGTTAGATTCTGTCAGGGGGGGGAATTGCAGTAATAATGATAAATTCAACATGCACGGACTCTACGCACCCCTGGAGAGGAAATCGCCCGTTCTGTTCTTAGTTTACGGGCCCAAAAGCACATTGGCAGTTCTCTATAAAGGGTGCCGTGCTTTTTTGGGGACCTCCCTAACTTAGAAAGCTACCCTTTTTAGCCGGGGGACCCTTCAAAAAACCCCACTTCTGGCTCTCTTAAAAGGTATCCTTGTTGAGAGGGTCTATATCCCCAAAGGTTCCACCAAGGTCCTTTTGCAAGAATCCTGGGGCTAAGAGCTTTCGGGGCTTGGGGATTATATACTATATGTCAGGTCTGATATATAGATATGTACAAGTTCATCATCATATATTACACATGAGATATTGTTACACTATATCTAATGTATTGTATATGTGGGTTCAGGGTTTGTGCTGTAGGGTCAGGCTTTGGGCGGAATGGGCCAGATTTGTTGGGTGGTTGTGAGTATCGGTGCTCAGATGAAGCATTAAGGCCATCAGCTCCCCGTTTCCCTGACGGCTCTTCATCAGAAAGAAGTTGCCAGATAAACAACCCATCTGATCTCCAAAGCCCCCTCACTCAGTGATCTTGGCCATACCGGAATACCCTTGGATCCTTTACTAAAGCCCTTGTGCACGCAGAAATTTGTGTAGCCTTGACTTCGAGTATCAGCGACTCCTCGACCGGAAAGCTCTAGGATCACCAAATGTTGTCGTCGGCAGGTGAAACGTGCCACCGGGAGCATCAACGGGGCGGTCCTGAAGGCCTGGAGCAGTACCGTCGATGGATCGTACGGAAAATCTTGAACCCACTTTTCCTCGACATTGATGCTTGCGCTAGTACTGACATAGCGGATCGATCTCTTGTCGATCCACAGTGCTTGCTTCACGTTCTCAGCGCTCTACCATCCGCCAAGGGACTCGAAGCCCTGTATGACGAAAGGCATATTTTCTCTGCTGCGAAGGCTGCAACCGTAAAGCAACCCACACTCAAGGCCTCTAAGTGGTTGCTTCGTTCTCGCTATTTGATACACCTTTCTGGTCATTGGCTACCATGTCCGGAGGGTCTGTTGGCGAGCTGAAGCATGCAGCAACGGATATGTTGCTTGTGATTCTCGGCATCGGTCAACAAGTGGACAAAGGCAGATACAATATGCAGCTGCATGCGTCAAGTAGTTGTCCTTCTTCGTGCGTTTTTTCTTCGAAAACTTCAACCATCTACCCGGTATACCACAAACCCCGAACCCAACAACCCAGAAACCCTCAACCATGAAACCATGAACCCTAAGAACATCCTAAACTCACATCCCTAAACCGCTTGTTGTAGAAACCCCCAAAAAAATCCTCATTCTGCTCACCTTTATGCGGCTTCTCAGAGTAGGACCTCCAGAGTGCTCTTCATGGACTCCCAGAGCCCACTCGCTTCGCTGCCTTCCTTGCGGCTTGGGAGCCCGGCTTCACAGGCTCCTGTCGCTGGGCACATGATCTGCTGAGGTAAACGTTAAGGGCTCGTAGTAGGATTGCTGATCACTCAGGGCTCCTAAGGGTGTTGTAGGATTGAGGGCTGCCGGGTTTCGGGTTGAGGGATCTTGTCGTTTCTTGAGCTGAAGTGTTGCTTTGGAGGAAGGGTTCTCCTTCCTTGCCTAGACACTTATGAATGATATCTCCACGCTTGGAGACACGTTGCCCAGACTGGTCGTCAATATTCATCAGTATCAACCCAGGGTGATAATGTCTGATAGCCAATTCCCGGACTAACGCCTGAAACTCTCAAACCGCAATCCCAAGTCCTACAACCCTACGGGTTCCGGGAGTCTGCTGAGCTCTAGTATAATCAGGAGCCCTCAAGATTGGAATTCAAGCTTACTGAGGGTTATATACATTTGTGTACACATATATGTATATATATATATACATATATATATATATATGTGTATATATACATATATATATATATATATATATATATGTATATGTACATATGTGTATACACACCTGTATATGTATATGTATGTACATATACATATGTACATTGACATTCATACATATACGTATATGTATATGTATATGAATATGTATATGTATATGTATCTGTATATGTATATGTGTGTGTATATGTATATGTATATGTATATGTGTATGTATATGTGTATGTGTATGTGTATGTGTATGTGTATGTATATGTATATGTATATGTATATGTATATGTATATATATATGTGTGTGTATATGTATATGTATATGTATATGTGTATGTGTATGTGTATGTGTATGTGTATGTATATGTATATATATATGTATATGTATATGTATATATATACATATATATACACGTGATAAGTTGCCTCAATCCTGACATCAAGGACTTGGCAAACCACGGCGCAGAGGTGGCTTCAGAGCAGTCACAGGGGTCCTCCGAGGCCTCGGCGGGAGGGGGGAAGCCCATGAGGGCTCCTTTAAAAGCTCCTTCAAAGGATCCTTTCAAAGCTTTAAGGGATCCTGAAAGGGCGCCTTTATGGGCTCCGTTAAGGGATTCATGTCCGGGCTCCTGTAAGGTTTACTACAGGGGCCTGTCAAAAAAGGAAGCATAGAGAGCCTCCAGGAAAGCAGTATTCATTGCTCGGGCCCGGGCCTCTGTAACCGCGCTTACCCCAACTTGCAGTAATAGACCGGCCGAGTTGCCAGGAGGAAGAGCTCCGGAAACGGCAGGCCGAGATCGTATTCAATTGCAGTTCTTTCTCGGGCTTGGCGTTTAGGGGCTCAGGCTATATCTGAATTTTGGCCTCTAACTGCGATACCTGCTTGGTGTGCTCCTTCAAGTAAGAGCATTGTGATCATCACCGTAGGTTGTGTATCTGTTCGGGGCGGTGTTGATCTAGTTGTTGTTAGTGCGCTTGTAGTACGACCATGGTGATGATCAATAGCAGCGGTACCTGGTTGCAGCAGTAGCAGCATACCCAAATCATCGTCGTTGGCAGTAGCCAAGTTTAGATTGAAACGAAAACTGACTGACGAAGCCCGAGCCACGAGGAATAGATGTGGGGTTTCAAGTGTCCAGGTCAGCTATTGTCTTCTGTTTTAGCGGCATGATGGTGTCAGGTTCAGTACTGTTGGGACTTTTCGTTCGTACTCCATGTAATTTTCACTCAGGTCTTGATGACAAGACGTGACTGATTAACCAAGGTAGCAGTATGTACGAAACAATCAGCCGAAGCAAGGTTCATGATGACGCATCAACAGCAACGCCGAGAACTACCTATTCCACACTACATCCCATGTCCCAAAGCCCAACTTTTCGAAGCCTTCAGACCTTCAGCCATGTCCGAGACATCGTTGCAAGGCGAACTTTGCTTGCTTCCGGTCGCTGTTGGGCAACCATCGAAATCCGCCCCTCGAGGTGGCTGAGTACTACTGTTGCCACCATTACCACCAATGCCATTCCTACAGCTACACTACGAGTACCTAGCACCAGCACCAGTGCTAGCTACCACCATGGTCAACAGCAGCTTTGTTGGTGTCCGTATTGGCGTATGAATGCTTGCAATTTGCTCTTGCAGACGAGGGTGTTTTGCGCTAAAGGGCGTGGCGCAATAATAATTGTGGGCATCAAGCATACCACAACACAGCGTCCTGCCGCCTCACACGCCTCATCGGAAACCTCCAATTCTACAGTCATGCAAGGTTTCACGGCAAGTTCAATCCCGACGGGCATAAATCCATAATTAGGTGGCGCGATGACAGCCCGGGGTAGAACTTTCAAGGACTTGCCATCTCTTTTCAGTGCATAATCCTTCAGTCCCTAAGCTACTGCTCCTACATTCCGAAGAGTCAGGGCTCCGTGAGCCCAATCCACTGCCCCACCGATATGGGAGTTTCCCAAAATTAGGGGTATGTTGACGTCCTTCTAATCAGGATCTTGCTATTTGGAATATTAAAATATGCAGCCTCTATGTACGGAAGCCCGCATATCTGTACCCGCGTGGCCCATAAACCATTCTCGTAACCACTCAACTTGTACCTGACGCACCAATGATCATGATATTGGTTGGGATACCTAAAGGCACAGGCATAAATGGCTGTCCGTCACATTAAATGTGGACTGAGAAGAAAGAGGGCGAGAGAGAGAGCGAGAGAGAAAGAGGGAAAGAGGAAGAAAAGACAAAAGCTGTGCACATTGTGGTTGTTTGTATGCACACAGATAGACATAAACAAGTAGACAAATATGTATGTGTGTTTACATATATGTACACAAGCGAAGATGTGTGCATATGTGTTATATGTATATATATATATGTATTTACTTTTGTTTGCAAGCTGTACTTGACTTGCGAGGCGGGGCGTCTCTACATCCTTCTCAGCCTGGCAGAGGCCCAGCTGGCTCGGGGCACTCACGACTTGAAGCCTAGAGCCTTGGGTTTAGAGTTTAGGATTGAGGGATGTGGGGGTTTGGTATCGTTGGGTTTAAGGTTTGCAGGCTCAAAGGATTGAGGATGTGGGAATGTTCATGTCATGCTGGGGCTGCAAGGTTTACAGCTTAGAGACGTTCAGCTCGGGTCGGTGCCACTGCACATCTGGCGGCTTGCAGATTGGTGGTATGTAACTCTCGGGTGATGATTGAGACACAGCTTCCGCGCCGCATACAGCGATCGACATTATCATCAGCATCATCATGATGATCATCATCATCACTTCTCATCACCGCCAGGCTATCATAAGCAGGGACACCACCACCGTGTGCATCATCATGGGCATGATCATCATAATCATAACCTTGACCTATCTTGTCGACTATAGGTTTTGTCATTCAAAGAAGCTAGAGTCATCTGCGTGCTACCGCTGTTTTGGTATCGAATCAGAAGCGACATCACTACCACCATCTTTGCTACTGCTACTGCGACCGCTGGACTCTGGCTCTAACTTCATTAGAGCATCATCCCACTGTGATCGCCCCTTCTACTATAACTGTCAATACGGTCTGTCCCCACAGGCGGAGACTTTGCGCAAAGTGCTGCATGCCAGGGCCACCGAAAAGCCAGAAGGCGGGGGGCAGCACTGATGACTGATGAGAGCTACTGCACTTGGGGTCAAGATGTGTTACATGATAAAAGGCATGTTTACACGAACATGTATCTTCAAGTAGTGATATTACTTGCAGATGACATGTATAAACATGTAGACCGTTCATCTGTGTACATATATGTGCATGTGTGTGTACATATATGTATATATCCGTGTGTGTACATATACATACACACCTATATAGATGTGAATACAGATGTAGGCATCTTTGCTGTAGTATGCATACCTACATTCACATTTGCTTGCTTAATGGCAAGTAAGTCTTCTATTCGTTCATCCATGCATTTTTGTATGTCGTTTTCTCAATCATGTATCGTTACATGTCCTCAAAAATGCATGCACTCTGTGCGTGTGTCTACATGTATGTAAATGTTTGTATCGGTATGTAATACATGCCATGCATACCTACATGAGTATATACATATGAACATACATACGGGCATACAGACATTCCAGGACAGTGCCAAAGGGAATTGGATGTTCTTGGACATTGCATAGGCATTTCACAACACATGTTGTTGTCGTAATCTTGTGGGTTTTTCTCACAGATGAAAATTGCATTTCGCAATGAACATGGGCTTGCAGCTTTGGTGTTTGCCTGTAAACCTGGAAATGGCACAGTTCTTCCTAGTCGATCTTGACATGAATGATCACTCCCTTTGCGAAGGTGGCTGCAGTGCTTGCTGTCGGTGCTACAAGCACTATTATGCCACTGTCAATCTCCAATGCGACAACCACAACAACAACTACTACGACTCCTACTCCTACTGCCGCTGCTGCTGCTCCTGCTCTGCTACTGCTATACCTATACTGCTACAGTACTGCTGCTGCTGCTCTGCAGCTACTGCTTCTGCAACTACTACCACAACCACCGCCTCTGTGCTTCTACGGATACAAGTGCAACGATGGCCAGTCAATGAGTACGGCTTTCGATGTCGATTTGATTCACCATGCCATTCGTTTCTCGTCATTACCCAAAGACGTGCCTGAGGTTATGCCTTGTCTTTGCGTCGCGGCCTCGACTTGACGCTGATGGTTGTGAAAGTGGTCCCAGCAAGAAATCCTGGGGAAGCTGGGAAGCTACTTATGCCCTTATGCATGTAGACAGGCAGTTACGGCGACCCGAGCAGAAGCGATCCCAAGAGCAGCCAGTTGCCACACCTCCGTGACCATCATCATCACCATCATCGCCAGGAGCAACAGAAACACGCCCATCAGTGGCCCGAACAACCAAAACAAACACACAGCATTCTAACTATTATAAGGCCCCTATATTATAGTACCCTTGTAGATCCCTTATTAGTATGGTACCCTTATGGATCCCTTACTGTTATAGTACCCTGATAGATCCCTTGTTATTTTAGTACCCTTATAGATCCCTTCTTATTATGGTACCCTTATAGATCCCTTATTATTCTAGTACCCTTGTACCCTTATAGATCCCTTACAGTAACCCTGACTTGAGGCTTCGTCGGCCACGGCGGTCGACGGCTTGACTCCACGGCGCCGCCCTACCCAGAGCCCCAGGACCTTACATACGATACTACAGCTTACTAGGGGGTTTACAGTTTAGGGTTTTTAGGGTTATATACGATTTCAGGATCCCTTTTAGGGTTATATACGATTTCAGGATCCCCGTGGATGTTTGCCCTGGAGCCCGCAAGAAGCCGATACAGGGCTGGAAGTAAAGATCTTGATTCTTACTTGCTGGGGTCAGCATCGTATACACCCTGAACTTGCCAAAGCTGTGCGAAAGAGTGTATGGAAACGCAGAGCTTCTGAGAGTCAATTGAGAGTTTCCGCACATAGGGGACCCTAAAATAGTACCCCCAAAAGTAGAATCCTTATTATTATAAGGACCCCAAAAAAGGTACCCCCTAACTTTCGGAAAGTCCCAATTGGCCTGTAAGGCTGGTCAAGGTGTGAGCGGAGCGCGGAGTTCAGGTTTCGAGCTTACATCGAATTATATGCGGATTTGGGTTCAGAAAGAGACAAATCTAAACCAAGGCTCTCGGTTTGGGGTCTAGGGTGCAGCTCACTTTAAGCCTAAGACTGCCTCACCCTAAACCCTAATCCTCAATCCCAAATCTCAAACAGCCTCAATACCCGAACGCCAAAGTGTAGAACAGCCTCAAACCCTAAACCCTACCCCCGATCCCGAAACCCCTACGAGGACCACCAGCTCTTCTTGGCCATCCAGGCACGCACAGGGGCGATGCACGTGGACTCGAAATTGGCATGGCTTAGGGTTTAGGGAGATGACTTAGTTCGAATCGAATCCGAAGTCGCAATCCCTGAGCCCCTACGCCCCTGAAGCTTCCCAAACCCCGAACCCCAGACCCCCCCCCGAAGCCCTAATCCATGACCACCTTTAAACTATAACCCCCCTCGTAAGACTTCGTTCTGAATGAAAGCCGCACTGGCGCAGACGGCCCGATTCTTGGACTGTCAGACCTACTTCGAGGCCTGGAATTTGGAAGGGACTGGTGCTGATGAATTTATGAGAGTTTGGGGTTCGGGGGATTTGGGAGGGTTTAAGCCTGGCGATATAGGATTGAAAAGCGTTTAGGATTAGCTGTGCTGAAGAGGCGTCGCGCTTCAGGATTCGCTTGAACCTAGGAGGGCGGAGGAATCCACACAGTTTTCGGGTTAGTACGAACTCGCCGGGTTGATCGCTCAAGGGTTAGTGTACAGAGTAAATTGTTTGTGGTTGGGTTCCCCTTGAGCCTGAGCCAGAATCCGGGGACCAAGGAAATCAGGAAATGGGGGCACTCGCATTCTAAATCCATCAGGACTCTCCGGAAAAATCACGATTGGCGAGAGTGCCTTACAGATGCAAGTGCGCGATCTCCGGACGTGACCGCTGTCGCCGCCACACACTCGCAACCCTAAAAGACTGAAGCCTGCTGGGAGGTTCATGGGTAGTTATATGTAGAGTTATAAGTTTCCTAATATGGGTTGTAATTATAGTTACCCTACTTATAACCCCACTTGTAACTACCCATGGACTTCCAAGTGTGCAAGGATTACTGCATCCCGCTGATCCTCCGGGGCCTGGCACGAGATGCCGCCTACAGGCGCAGGAAGTGGTTCGAGGCCCGGACCGGCCCAGGGTTTCGAAGATCCAGCGGTTCGGTCTTGGGTTCTTGGGGTTTTTGTCATCTCAGGACCTCCAAAGTCCATACTGGAGCTCTGCCCTCCTTGTGTTGAGTGGTTCGATCCGAAATCTAGGAGGCACATGACTGTTCCGAATTTGTTGGGCGGGGGGTGCAGGGTGTAGTTAAGACATAACATAAGTTTGAGTTGAAGCCCAAGGCCCTAGGCCGCAGGACTGTCAGTAGACACTGATCCAGATGGGTGCATGTGTTTGCAGGCACTGGGGCATGAGTTCCGGCGTACTATAAGGGCCTAAATAAATACCTATTCGATTTCGGGGGTTCCCCGTCTTTTTACCCCCAAACCCTATTCTACTCATTATGGCCCCTAAGGACCTCGGGGCGATGGCAGAGGTAGGGTGTTCTTTGCAATCATGTTACGTATCTGTGTATACGTACTGTTGGTGTTTTGCACACATGCGCATGTGTGTATATGTAAACAGAGATAGATGTACATGTGCATGCGTGACATACCTACCTGAATGCACGCCGTGTGCGCATAAGCAGGACTGTCTGATGCTGCATGCTTTAGTCTCTATCACATATACACCAAACAAGCCCAAACATTTGTGTGTCTAGCTCCATCCATGTATATATGTATGTATGTATCCATGTATCCTTGTATCCACGTATTATCTCAGTATTTCTGTATGTATTTATTGATTTATGTATGCAGTGTATGTACGTACGTAACTATGTATGTAGGTAGGTAGGTGTATAGAACTATAAGCAGATTTTTGCGAAACAGCCGGGGTGTGCATAGTGTTCTGGTCCAGCACCGCCTTCCTGTGAAACCCTCGCCTGCTGTTTGCAGCCCTTTGCGGCTTGAGCGTCTGTGAATCATGCTGTGCATCGCAGACACCCCATGTGTTCCAAGAGAGGATCGAAGAGTGAGCTGTCAAGGTTACCGTCGCGGATACAGGTAGTTTCAAGGGCGCAAGCAAAAGCTTGGCGTGTCCATTGCCCAAATCTTGTGCAGCTAAATGCAAAGAAGGACTGGACCAATCCACTTTCCGCTGCATCCGAACTTGTACAGAGTTTGGCCACGAGGACTAATATACTATTGTTTGTTTAGGCCTTGTGATTTTTCATGTTCAGCATGCCTCACAGGAGACACCCACTCGATGAGCCTAGCAACTGCAACCAAAAAGCACTGCAGAGAGCACTGTCAGAGTTAGAGAACCCGATGCAGTGTGACGAGCTGTGCCGTGCATTGCACCGAACGGTGCAGTATCGGTTGCCTTGCGGCACCCGTGTGTTGGTGACTTCAGACTCCGATGAGCCGTGCACTCAGTTGGGAGTTGGAGCGAACCACCGGGGTGGAGGGATGCGGTACGCAAATCTCAATCCATTCCTTCAGCATATATATATATATATATATAGAGAAATATATACACGACCTACATAGCACTTGCATGGCGAAGATGTGCGAAAAACAAAGGCAGCATATGATATACCCAGATCACCCCTCCCCTCCCCTCCCCTCCCCTCCCCTCCCCTCCCCTCCCCTCCCTCTCCCCTCCCCTCCCCTCCCCTCCCCCACTCCGAGATTTAATGCAAGCACTGGTAAGCAGCACTCAGGTGCGAGGCGGAGCTCCGCTTGATGCTGGAATCCCCGGGGCTCCTGGGCCTCGACGCCGAGTGGGCCGACGCGCGCGGCAAAGTAGCGCGGCATGGCAGCGGTTAGAGGTAAGGCTTATAATGCTTCAGAATGATAGGGCTTCGAGTTTAGGAATGTATAGGGTCTATAGGGTATAGTAACGAAGTCAAGGTCGTATGGCGTCTCCAGAGTTTCCGTAGACGCTTCGCAGAGTGTTTTGACATGTGTTGATCGTGCGTGCGCGCCAGAATCAGCAGTCATATTTCGGCACGACAACAGCTTTGGCTTTTAGCATTGTGCCAATCAAAAGGATGGAATCAATCCCAGATGTTAGTATTTAAGGCAGACGTTCGCATCTGCCGCACCGGTTGTTCTGTGTCCAGCTAGCTGCTGCAACACAATTGTGATGCCCGTGAGTTTGTTTCGGAATATATACTATAGGGGCCTAAATAATTGCCAATATCATTCTCAGGGTTCCTTATGGTAGTTATAGTATAGCATGCCATCAACCCCTATTCCAACCATTAAGGCTTAAGGCCCCTGTACTACGCAGCTCTGATTTCGAAGGCTCCTGCAGCTGGCGAGCCGATCGAGGGGCCCGGTCGCCAAAGATGATGGGAGATTGGAAGTGGCCCTTAGAATTGAAAGGGAGAGTCGCGCTGGAGGTCTGTAGTAGGGTCCCCTTTCTCCTGCAGAATGTACCCGGTCAGAACTCCCTAGCAACAGCTGCAGGAAGCAAATAGCTGCAGTGGCATGAGAACCAAGATGTTCAAGCTCAATGTGAAAACAAGAATATAATACAGAGCACCCTGCGTGTCATAGAATCGGTCTCTTAAATACTCACACATTCTGTAGTAGTCGGCTCCACTTGCAAGGGTGCCTCCTCATCCGCATGCCAATGCTGGAAACCCTGCCAGCCGGCCACGTCCTGAGCGAGCGCGGCAATGAATGGCGCAGCATCTTCATCAAGTGTTCACTTTCGGTCACGAGAACGATGATCTGAGATTAAGACATGTTTTGTATTTTGTATTCCTTCTGCGGAATGCAGAGGTGAGAGCAATGGTAAGGACCAACCCTAGAATTCGTTTTTGCATTCCACGCAGGTCTTGCAGAGCTCCTGCTGCGAGAGGCCAGCTCGCCCAGCGGGTTGAGGGAAGAAGATCCTCGCGATGGGAGTCATCGTTTTGGGCTTCAGTCTTCTGTCGAAGGCTTTCATGGCTGTGGGTTGAGGTTTGGGGTCGTGGAGGGACGGTGCACTCGATGTTTGCGAGCGAGACTCGGGAGATGGAGACAAGATCCCGATTTGAGAAGGTAAGGTCTTGGCGTAAGGCGACCGCAGAAGCCACGCCTTGACCCCCAAAGTCTGCACTTGGGACCTACCACTTACTAATTGCCATTGCTCGTCATATATGTATACATATATATATATATATATATATATGTGTGCATACATATATATATATATATATATATATATATATATAGTAAATATACATAACTAGATGTATACATATATATATATATGCATATGTATGTATGCATGTATGTATGTATGTATATGTGCAAAACTCCATCGGCCCTGAAATCCCCAATCCATGAAACCCCAACGTGTCAATCACAGGATTTCCTCAAGCTCGGTGTGGGTATCGCCCAGGACTCCGGCAGTCTCTGAAACTGTTTTGCGACAGGTTCCACTGAGTTTTGGGAAAATTAAAAGCCATGGGGTCTCTTTTTTGTGAGTTGGGGTCATGCAAAGGATTTGCGGCTCCTGGCCGAGCAGTTCGGGCTGCAAAGTCGAGGACTGAACACGATAAACACACATTATTCACCGTTATGCTCATACCAGAACGTAAATATCAGTTATACCCCAAAACTGGAAAGCATTATTGTGATTAGAACTGCTTGCACTTGAAACCTTTGTCTTGCTAGTGCTACCGTATTACGAGTAAACTTGGTATATCTATACTTATTATCGTAGAGGCAGTAGATCTCAGCACCACCTTCACGAATAGGGTGGCTTTGGAGGCTATTTTCCCCGTTATCTCTTGCGATGCATGAAAGCTAGACGATTGTCTGGACAAAGACTGGATACAGGACAGGCCATCGGCTATGAAGTGTAATTTTCTGCAGGACAGATCCAGGGTGCGTTCAGGAGTCATACCAGTCAGGTTGCAGTTACGCACAGCACATGGCACACGAAGTTTTAGATTGGATGCTTCCCTTGAAGGTTCCACACATGGGTAACCACATGGGAGGTCCGTAGAACTGTAGGGGGGGGTGCTGTAAAAGGGGTCTGTAGCATCATCCCTGCTTGAGCTACGCGAGCTGCTGGTCTTACTCGACTCCCCGCACCGCAGGTCTCTGAGCCCCAGGCATCCCGATACCCCGAGACAGGAGCTGTAGATCTCCAGCCGCTGGCTGTGCGCCATGACGAAGGCTTGGCAGAGATTTGTTGCAGAGCAGCTCTCTATCACCGACCCATACAAGGTTTATGAAGCAGGCACGGCTGCTCGACCACAAGACCATTGCTATGTTGTTGCTTGGAGGTCTGGTCGGACTGATTGGCATCGGGGCCAGCCGCAATTCCAAGTCGAACACCACGCCCCCACAGTCCGCTCCACCGCGCCAACGCCATCGGCGCCATTTTCAAGCAACCTTTCGGCCAAGATGTGGGCAAAGTCATTGTTGGGAGGTGCTGGCGCCATTTTTTGGAGCAGCCAAAGCTGACAGCCAGGATTGGGGTAACGTCGTTGTTGGGAGGGGCTGGCACCATGTTGAAGCAACCAAACCTGGTCAAGATTGTTGTAAAATCGTTGTTGGGAAGGGTTGGTGCTATTTTGAAGCGACCAAGCCTAAACCTGTCAGCCAGGATTGGGGTAAGGTCGTGCTTAATTTACTGTAGGCATTGTAGAATGAGCACAATGATGAAGAACGCAGAATCATAACACGAATGCTGAAAAGGAGCCGTCCGGCTAAAGACTCCTGCTACTCCTACTCCCACTCCTCCTACTCCGACTCTGCTACTACTACTACTACTACTACTACTACTACTACTACTACTACTACTACTTCTACTACTACTTCTACTTACTACTTCTACTTCCTACTACTGATAATCAGAATGCACAGCGGTGTCATCTGCCAGGCGAGGGAGGCCTCGGCTTGGGCGCTCTTTGTTGGGCGATGCTCCGGAAGAAGCTGGACAAGCGAATCGAGCTGAGACGATCGGACTGGACAGGCCGGAGATTCAGGTTTGGGGGGTTTATAGGGTCTAGCGTGTGGGTGTGGGATTTCTGGGATTTCGCGCCTGGAGTGTTCAGGGTTCATTGTTTATGAGGGGCTTTTGGGCCTGGAGTGGTTAAAAGTTCAAGGCTTATGTAGGGCTACGTGGGGTTTGGGGTATGCAGGTTCTAGGGTTGAGGCTTTTTGGAGTTCAGGGTACAGGGCGAATGGTTTAAGTTTAAGGCCTTCGCGCTTTTGTCCGGGTTCAGGGCGTTGAGAGTCAGTGATACGCACCTGGGGACAGGCTTCTATGTTGGGATCCTACTTTAAAATGCTGCAAAATCTCGGTTCCAACGTCTTAGATGGATGGTTGCACTTAAGGAGCAAAGTGGAAGCAGGAATGTGGACAAGGACGATGATGTTGATACGGCACTCGACGAGAATGGCAGTTTTGGGCTTCCTCGGCTTTGAGGGTGTGGGGTTAGGCTTGATAAGGCGGAAGACAGGGAGTATCCAAGAAAAAGCGACCCCAGCTTAGAACCCTCGTTCTTAGGAGTACCACCAAAAGGAACTCCCACCCTCAAGAGGACCCCCATCCCCAAAAAGATAAGCACACATATACGTGTCGGAAGAACTCATGGTACTACTGTTCGTCAAGACCGAAATATAATATAGCTATATATACTAGAGATACCCCGAAGCCCTAACTTCTTCAGGCTTTATTCCGGCTTCACGATCTCCACAGTTTAAGTTGACTGCATTCAGGACTTCTCAGCGACGAGCAGGTGCAGTACGCTGCGTGTGATGCCTTCGTGGCCGTCGAAATTATGGAGGCGATTTGCATCGTGGGGGTATATGTGTAGATGTATAATAATATGAACATATATATATATATACATATATATATATATATACACATACACATGTACATGTGTAAATCTATGCATCTGGTTTTCAATATCTCTATATACCTACATATATACACACATATTTATGGACCGCTATGTGCCCATTTATTATATATATATATGACATATATATATATATATATATGTGTGTGTGTGTGTGGTATACACATGTACATGTAGGTGGGTTACGGTTGTTTAGCAGTATGAATATTTACAACTTCTACAACTACTACTACGACGACGACTACAGCTACTACGACTACTACGACGACGCGGACGGCGGCGACTACAACCACTGCCACTCTGGCTGCTGCTGCTGTTGCTGCCACTACCATGTCAGGGCATGCCCCCAGATGTGGACATCGCACATAGCGGGACTTTTGTTGCGCTTGTGCAGGGGCAGCCAATCCCAATTTCCTTCATGTCTTCCTTTTCGGTACACGGGAGGAGATGCATTCTCGACATTGTGCACCGCCCACGACGATTCGCGAATGGTGCAGCGACCTCATCGACAAGCTGCCCAAAGGCGGCGCTTGTCGTCACAAGTAACTCTTCTTCTTCTCCTGCCGCCAAGCACCTCAACTCAAGGCACATCTGCTTTCAAGCAATATAGGTACCAGACTAGGCTGTGTTTGAGATTCCCTGCGCACCGTGAATCGTGGTATGCAAGTCTCAGAGAGAAATTCGACACCAGTATCCCTAAGATGTAGTGCAAGTACAGTAATTAGTTATCAAGAGAAACAAAGCGAAGCAGTGAAACGATATGTATGCATCGCTGTTCTTGTACTCGGCGAACTCCCACTCGTGAAGACGCCGTAGGGGAAGAAGAGCACGTAGGTCATGAAGACAAACACGCCGTCAAGGAATGCACTAGGCATTCAGAAAGGGGCACGAAAGCAGAATCTTCGAGAAAATATTGTCATGAAGAACATGCAAGAAAATACGCTTGCATTGGCGCGGAATATCGCGGAATGATGCTCATGCATGCACCATGCACCGTCAAAAGGACTAAGGGCAGGCCTAAACCCAAGAACCCAAAGCGGGGAGGGGAAACGATATGTATGCATGGTTGTTTTGCGCTCATGTCGTCCGTTAATGCGGTTGAAGCTTACTGCTTCTTCAGAACATGCACTACTGAGCAGAAGCGGCACGGGAGCTGCATGAATGACTCCTTAGTGAGACCCGTGCCTTTAGGTGATGATCGCGAAATATGCTCTTTGCCCCAAAGCTCTGAAAGGAGGCTTGCAGCCCCGGCGCACGGGGCCAAAGAAGCCTCCAAAGGCGGGTTTCGGTGGCTTTGTGATGCGCTGCGCTTTGTAAGGAGCAGGATTGAACGGCAAGTCCAAAAGCGCAAGGTTGAATGCTCGAGGTCGACAGGGTCGCCGGTTGCAAATCATGGTGAAAAAGGTGCGGGATCAGTCGTCGGGTGAAGGGTTGTCTGCCATGAACAAGGCTGTCGTGCACGCACCAAAGCGCCAGACCTTGTTGTGCCTCGGTCTTGACTTAGCATGTTTGTGGCTTCGGTCCTGCGGGCAATGAACAAAGCAAGCTTCGAAGCAAGCTGTATTGGGTTCAGTGATGGATTTTTTGGGAGTTACCATGCCCCAGCTGTTGGTTCAGCATCCTTGCAGCTGACACATTGAGACCCAGACGACGAAATGCAACAGAGGCTTTTCAATTTGCACCGGGCGAGTCTCGTAAGCAGCTACGGTTTGCTTTTCGGCAGAGGGTGCTTTTGTGGAAAGGCCCGAACCGCCATGAACCAAAGTCCGGTGCGGGTGGTACTATCCAAAGAATGTAACTTCGTGCTTGGTATATATTGAACCATAAACCCTGAACCCTAAACCCTAACATTGTATCCATGACCGAGGTACGGGGGGATCAAGCTCCTCTCCCCGAAGGGCCTCCACCTTGCGAACGTCTCCCATGCCAAAGCTGTCATTCGCCTCAAGTTGTGTTTCTGTCCCACTTGCTTTGGGCCTTAGCATTTCATCAGGGTTGAGGACTTGGTAGGATCATGCTCTCAGCTCCTCAGCACTGCATTCAAGGCTTGGTACGTTAAGATGGGCCTTGCGCACAACGTGGAAGGCACTTCTGAAGAGGCCGTCGCATGCATGTGGGGAGGATGGTGTCGTCGCATCAGGCCGGGCTTCTGGTTTGGAGAGTCAAACCCCCCCAAACCAAAACTGCAAACACAGTCCCAAAGCACAAGGATCCTATAGCCACCACTTCGGTAGAGCCCCACAGAGCCGTCGCGCGTGGAGGAGTTGAGCACGGTGAAGCTGAACTTCGAGCCGAAGGGCGTCGGCCATGCCGGGGATGCCTTCTATCTCCAGGTCATGGAGAACCAGCCCTTCGTCTTGAACATGGCTTTGGATGAGTTTGGATCTTACAGGTCTAGGGGTTTGAAAGATGGTGAGCTGTGAGAGAAGCCGTTGAGCATGAGTTCCTTTCAGCATGCTTATTGTTCGATGGTTTCAGGCTCCGATGGTTACCTGGTGTTGGCGAACTTCTGCAGTCGCATGTGATTGACTCCGTTGGATTGATGGAAGAATGTCTGCAAAAGGAATCATGTCTGCTGACCATTTCGATAAGCCAAACGTTGGCCTCGGCATGCTACAGCGTCCACCATGCTTCTGAACTCCGGCTGAAATCTATGCTAAATTGGCTAAATAGTATCCCCTTACAGTCCCAATCTTTGATAAACGTTGTGTATAGCATAAGATCCCCCTAAGCCCCCGAAAAAAACTAGTTTGATTACAAAAGCCCCTATATTGCGCCATTAAAGAGGAACCTTTCCCTGGGCTTCTGTTTCAGGTGCGTTGGCTGCGGAGCCAAGGATCGACGGTCGAACCGGCTCCTTCAGGGTGCTGCTATTATAGAATAATATAGTGTATAAACAAAACACAAGCTCACTGAAAGTTTTGTCATAATATGTTGCGTCGTAGTTGGTATGGATCGGTTGTTAGTTTCTTGTATGTATGTATGTATGTATGTATGTATGTATGTATGTATGTATGTATGTATTTATGTGGTTTGGATACGGCTCTTACTTGCTTACATGATCTTACATGTATGTATGTCTGTCTGTGTGTATGCACGTGCACATAGCCCGACCTGCTTCATGCCTGCCTGCCTTCCAACGTACCTGCTTGTCATGCACCAATCTACATAACCACCTGTTATACCTACCTAGCTACGTACCTACCCACCTCCTACCACCACCTAGGTGCCTAATATCGCTAGCACTGTGGCTACTCCTGCCGATACTCCTCCTTCTCCGACTCGGACTACGACTACGAGTGCTGCTGCTATTACGACGACAACTGCTACTACACTGTCTCGGTTGCTAATTACTGGTAGCGTGGATTATCCCTACGTCTTTGTTTTGCTTTTTTCGGTCCTCCGCAGGACCATCTGGTTCGCTTCTCCATCGTGCCTCACGTTTTCCGCGCGTTGCTTCCACGGCGCTTCAAGGCTTCTCGTTTTCTGGGATCCATGTTGGGAGTTCGCTTCTAGGCTTGGGGAATCTGGGGCCCGCCGATCACCTTGAAGTTTGCGGTTTGTGGTCCATAGTAGAGTAGTTCTCCTTTCGCAAGGATCTCTGGTCCTCATTAATGTACTAAACTGTATTATCAAAGCTTTACACTTACACCTCGACCCCCAAGCCAACACTGCAGTTTGACGCACAGGATAGGTTTTTGCCCAATGCCTTATCGAACCTGTCTAGGCAAACCCTGCGGGCGTCCATGGTGGAATCCTTCCAATCCTTTCATGTCTAAGAAGCATCCCTTGCAGGAGCACTCGAGTCATGACATCGTGCTGCTTTGCCACAGCCCGAAGCTTAGGATGCTGGGAGTTCTGGGAGCTTTGGGAAGCTGTCAGACAAGAACTTAAGATGGGCCGACAGGTGTGTTCAGGCACACACAGACTAGATGGTTATACCTGTCTGCCTATTTATCTGTCCGTCTGTCTGTCCATCTGTCCGTCTGTCTGTACTTGTATATACTTGTATGCATACTTTATTAGTACATACATACTTAAATGCATAGCCCAAAAATCCTGAGAACTGGAGAATAATTGTCCGTGCTCCCCTTGCCGAGCTTCACCGAGCATTGCATCACCATATGGCCTTGCAGGTTTTCGGGCTTGAGCTTGCAGGATTTTGTAAGAGGTTTCCGTGTGGACGCTTTGGGAGCCAGCAGCCTCAAGAAGCAAGCCTTCAGAGCCCCTAAACTTAGGCCCTAAACCCTGAAGCCAAATACCCTACGCTAAATCCCAAACCCCGAACCCAAACCCCCACTCACCTCAACAGCAACCCCTAAACCTGGTTTTGGATTGCAATACTTGAACACTTTTTTTCATAGGAACCATTATATGAAATAAGAGTCTATACATTTTTCTCTCCTGTTACTTCAAAGTGCAGTAAACCCTCGATCTGCCAAGAGCCTAAACCCCCACACACACCCGAGGCTGCTACATTCCAGCCTCGACCGCATCCCAGGAGAGACGACTGGGGTCGACGGGGTCCAAGATCCTGCAGTAAGCAGTTTTGTCGAGGTAATGTAGGGGACTTTGATATTTAGAACAGGGCTGGCTTGATAGGGTCTATTAGCCGGACTCGAAATTATAGGGGTTATAATGCTTGTAGTAAATATTTGGATTAACAACAGCAGCAGCCAAACATGAACATGCCATCAGTACTTCCGCAATCCCAGAACAACACCGGCGTCGTAACAGTGCAGTATAACTGGTACTGACAAGACTGAAAACGTACCACTGGTGAACAATGCACGAAGATGTGCCCTATCGGAAAACTAGCCGTCGTTGTCGTGGTGGCAGTGGTAGTGGGAGTGGAAGTGGCAGGTAGGGGCAGGGATACATAGGGGTAAGGGTGGGGGCGGTTGGGGTATGGGAAGGTGCTGGTGCTATCGTTGCTGTTGTTGCTGCTGCTCTTGCTGCCTTTGTTGCTGATGCTGTTATCGTCGGTGTTGCTTGCGTTCTCCTAGCGCCCATGCAGACCTCTTAGCACTATCAAAGCCTGAAAGCCCGCAAATCTCCTCAGAACCGCCGCCAGCGTTTGCTGGCGGATGCTGGGCAGCGCGACGCCTCGGCGCCTGGGGCCAAAGGACGCTTCAGGCCAGAACAGAAGGAACAGAAGGGCGTACTAGTGTATCTTCTTGGGGTATACTCTAATGTAGCAAGGTTAGATAAGTATTTTTCGGGGGGCAATTCTCCTCGTCACTCAAGGGCTTCGAAATCATAGGTTGAGGTCTTCGAGTATGTTTGGGGTTCAGGGGGCTAAGGCTTCAGGTACTCCCTAAGCAATGCAAGCCCTCGCCCAAAGCCTGAAACTCTCAAGCTCCGGCTTGCCAAGTTTTCGGGAATTGTCTCAGATTCTCCAGCACGCTTTTTGCCTCGAGTCCGCCGAACTTCCGTTGAAAAGCTAAGACTTCCAACATGTCGGAGATTCTCTTGTGAGTGCCAACAGCGGGGTTATATTCACGCTTCATTTGCAATCAGCCACTCACTTGGTCCAAGTTCATGATTCTCATAATCTCTGTAGTAGACAGGGAAAGTGCCATAGACCCCGGACTGACAGAAGTAAAGCTACTTCGCTGGTCGCAGAAGCATCTGGTTTCCGAAACTCTGGGCATCCCCACACCAGCACCGACCTTTGCGCACGAAGGGTGGACGAGGGCAAGCTGCGCGCACGCGGGGCCGCCGCTGCTCTGCGCCACGCGTTGCCGAGCGAGGCACATACCTATGACATTGCTCGAATGGCAGTGAGCAAAACTTACGTGACCCTGCACCCAAGACTGAGAAGTCATCAATTACAATCGTCATCGAGCTGTCATCGGGCATGCCTGGGTTCTCCAAAAGAATAATTTTGTTTGATGGCCCATGGCAGCGCTCGGATATTTGTCAAGGGGGTTGATGGCCTGCTCGGGGTTTGTGCTGATTCCCTGAAGTCCGGCCAACTTGTTCCCAACGGAGGCTCCTTGCATTGCGTAATACCTGCAGCCAAGCTGGCACATACCATTCCGCCCGGCGCATTGTCGTCGCGGTCGTCGTAGTAGTGGTCGTGGCCATTGTGGTAGTTTAGTAGCAGCCTTCGTAGTAGTCGTCGTTGTCGTGGCGGTGGCGCGTGGTCGTCGTCGTAGTAGTAGTGGCAGCAGCAGCAACAGCAGCAGCAGCAGCAGCAGCAGTAGCAGTAGCAGTAGCAGTAGCAGTAGCAGCAGAAGTAGCACGAGTAGCAGTAGCGGTAGCAGCAGCAGTAGTGGCACTGGCACTAGCACTGGCACTAGCAGGAGCAGGCGCAAGTAGCAGGTAGCAAGTAGCAAGTAGTAGTCGTAGTAGTAGTAGTAGTCGTCGTCGTCGTCGTAGTGGTAGTGGTAGTTGTAGTGGTAGTCGTAGTGGTTGCCGTTGTCGTTGTCGTAGTCGTAGTGGTGGTGGTGGTGGTGGTGGTAGTGGTAGTAGTAGTAGTAGTAGTAGTAGTAGTAGTAGTAGTAGTAGCAGTAGTAGTAGTAGTAGTAGTAGCAGCATTGTACACATGTAAGTAGAGAGGTAGATGGGTAGACAGGCAAACATGCAAACACTTTTGGTGTTAACTCCGAAAGCGCATAAAGGTTGAATCAGGGTGTGGTGGTAGAGGCCCTCCAATCAACTCGGAGCACCCATCCGCCTTGCAGTCAGAAGCTAACCCAAAACCCTTCAACCCCAAACCCTGCACCCTAAACCCCCTTGAATGTCCTGGCCTACGAAGGTGCGAGAGGAGAAGGAAGCCATCCTCCGAGACTTCCTGGGCAAACGGCCAGGCCGGGAAGCAAGAGCCAGCGAAGCTCGAACCCTACAGAAATAGAGGTTTTGGTAGGTTCAGGTAAACCTCGAAGTCTAAAAAAGGCTTCAATAAGGGGATATATGTTCCAAGGAACTGAAAGCTGTTTTATTGCGCTCATTGCTTGATTGCGGTGTCTTGGACTGTCCGAGATGATGGGAAGGGCCCTTGTATGTGAGTTTGGGATGACATCAAGCCTAGGGACAGTTCTGAACGCCACACTCGCAAGAGACAGAGAAGGCATCGAACTCAACACCTCATAAGGCTTACCTGACTAACAAGGCAGCAGTTCGAGCCGAAAGAACTATTCCATTATCATTAGCCGCTGATTGATGGGTTTCTTCTATCGGGGGAGCTTGGCAGATCGTACCTGAACATGCTTGGTCCTGCCCGACACCTGTCGATACCGGATTCATTTTGCTTCGAGCTTCAGGTGCAGCTTTGATGAAGGAAGAAGTCGAGCAGATCAGGGTGCTGGATGTGAAGGTCGCTCATGGGTGGGCGCTCAGTGGCTAAATCTTGGGGGAGGGGATGTTGACGGGCAGTCGCATTTCATGTTGATGGATAGTACAGTAAGTTTGCAACGACTCCTCCGCCTCTGTATTTTGTTTGCTAGAGATGCTGTACTCTTGTTTCGCCCACGAGGACGGTGGGAGACGAAAAAGACTTATCCTATGTCGCAGTGATAGAACACAGGGATCTGAATTTCTCGCGTGGTGTGCACCCGTTGCGGCTGTGGCGCAAGCAATGTCCGTGGGGTCCGTGCACCCGAAATAGGTCCCAGGCGGCAAGCCCTGAGAAGAATTCCCGTGACTCCAAAATGTAAGAGCACCAGTGCGACAAGCCTAGCGCCCCGAAGTCATCAGAGCCAAACCTAGTAGTCTCCTTCACATCGTTCTCAGTATCGACTGCCGGGAGCCCTGCCTCGGCATTTTGATGTAGGTCTAGAATTTATATAATATACATACATGCATGCATATAGGCTTTAGGGTTGAAGGTTGGTAGTTGTACGTAGATTTGTTTCCTGCCGAGGGTTTGGGTTGAGGAAGCGTTTCCGGTGTGGTCGAAGCAAGGTGTAGGCTTCATTGGAACACCTGAAAGTAGCTCATGTGTCAGACTTGAGATCCACAAACCCTGAATTCCTGCACCTACAAAAATCCAAGCCCGGTAACGAAAGTGACAGTGTTTGACGCAGGCTTGGAACCCTACACTGCGCGCAAGCACGAATCGCGACTACACCTGGGAGACAAACTCTGAAGAACCGCGTGACCCCAGCACTTCCCAAGTCCCTAACCCGAAACCCTAAACCCTAAAAGAACCCAGACTCTTAGACACCCCAGTACTTCTCAAGTCTGCAGGAAGCAGTTGAGGGCTACGTCTCGCCGGAGGTGGCCTGCGCTACGCATCTTCGGATCACCGAGGTCTCCCGCTCAGGCTTTGGGTTGAGAGAGATTTACGGGCACCGAGTGTTTAGGGCCCATGGATTTTTTGGGATTCTGGGTTTTGGCAGGGTCCAAACATCCATCATGGCTTCCTGTAGTCACACTGTAGTCTCGTTGCAGCTGCATAGTTTAAGCCTGCGAAACTGGCGAAATGACGGTGTTTGTGGGTCTAGAGGGCTAGTTTCAATTTCGATCCGGGTAGGAAGAGTTCTACTGCAGTTTTCGTCTTAGCTTTTGAGACTTAGTGCGGTATCTAGATTGCTCGATGTGGTGAGTTCGCATTGGTTCTCCAAAACTCAGAGTTCAGAAATCCAGCTTCTACATTGTTATTTGATACTGCTGCCAGAGGTGCCTAATTACGTTGCCAACCGACCACTAGTATATTGCATGCAGCCACACCAGCGGTGGATCCCAGCAAGATGTGGTGGTGTTCAATGCCCGTACTCATGTCGGACGAGGGCTGGAGTCAAGACCATCGGCTCTCGGTTGGTAGTAGTAGTAGTAGTAGTAGTAGTAGTAGTAGTAGTAGTAGTAGTAGTAGTAGTAGCAGTAGTAGTAGTAGTAGTAGTAGCAGCAGCAGCCGTCGTCGTCGTCGTCGTCGCCGTAGCAGTCATTGCAGTACTTCGCGAGTCTAGAACCAGATCGAATGCATTGCGGAGTTCAGAAGCAAAAGCACAAGAGTTGTAAGACTGGATCCCTCCCAGGCATGCACGGAAGATGCAGAGTCTTCGGAAGCAAGGCAGGTTTGCGAAAGCGGGATTCACTGCTCCCTCTCAACCGCGATGCGAAAAGACTAGTTTTTGCAAGAAAGCGTCCGTCGCACTAGGATTGATGCACTTGGGAAAACCCCCCAGCCTTGAAGCCCTCCTTGCCATGGAGGTGCTTCCAGTTTGTCTTGGACTGGCGGCAGACTTTTCTGGACAGTGTGAAGCCCCAATACCTCCCAGGAGGATGGGACTTGCACCGCAGCATCCGAAAGCATGTGCCTTGGCGTAGACTGCAGCCACACCTTACAGATACCCGGATTCGGATTCATGGAGTCATAATCATCAAGGCAATCCTGAAGTGGGTGCCAGAATGATGGTAATTAGCATGAACAGGCAAAGCTCTGCTGTGCCACCGATGACATGACGGTCTTTGTGGCCCCAAGGACGACCTCTTCGGTGTCGGACAAGTCGGCCCAGCTGCGGAGGTCAAAAAAGGAATGCTGACGCTCTTTATATCGGGCCAGGAGCCGCGAAACGGCCCGGAACTTCAGCACTGGACCCCAAGCGCAAACACCCAAGCCCTGGAGTCTTGGCACAGGCAGCGCAGAGCTGCCGGAGGCGTTTCGGACGCTGGCAGGCGTGCGGTTTCTTGTCGTTGCGAGCTTCATGGTTACTTGCCAGGATGCTAAAAATTCGCAAGTGCACCAAGACCTGTAAAACGCAGATGCAGTCGTCTAGTGCCGCTACTCTGACTTTTGCAAGGAGCAGCCGGTCGCGGAGGTGGGACGCCTCCATGTCAAGTCCACGAGTGCAAACAGCACTTTCGTTCATAGAGCTTGGTGGGCTCTGGACCCTGAGCACGAACGCCTGAATTGCACTTTCAACCTGTAGTGAGGAAGTGTCAGAAGTCAGGGTAGCAGGAAGAGCCATCACAGCACCCCTCGTCATGGCCTCTGTTGTTGAGAGTGCTCTGGCTCGTCTCCATAGTTCAGTGGCCTGCGCTCCATTCACGATGTCATCCCCAGTCCTGCGATTTTCTCTCCAGGTCCTAACTTTGGACTCAGATCTGGCCCTCCTGGAGGACTTGGATCTAGCATCGTTTTTGTGTTGTTTTGCAGGGATTTCTTGGCTTGCCTTGCGGAGTCCTGGGCGGCGAAGTAGTTTTGTTTGCGCCACGTCCCACGGCTGCTGCTGTTGAACCACTGTCCTGTTGGCTCCTTTCTGTTGCCGTCCCTAAACTCTAAACCCCCCATTCAGGAGGCCAGTCTCAGCGTGACATTGCGGGAGGCTCTGAGCGGCCTCGGTCTTACGAAGGTTAACAGGCGATCAGGTGAATGGGATGATGCTCCAAGCATAGTGGGTGAACAAATGTTTCCCCAATTAGTTGAGTGCTACTTGTAGCCCACGCCGTTTGGCTCCAATCCTTTCCGGATGCTCTTTAGAGCACCGCGTGCTTGAGGCAAGAATTTGAGCATTCGCGCAGCCTTTGCCGGATCCCAAGAGCCAGGGAAACGGCAGGAGTTGCCTGCCCGGCTGCTGCACAGAACACGATCTTTCGAGTTTGTCCATGGTATTAATCTGACTCACTTGACCTTGCCCCAACTTCTCTAATCGTGTCTGATGTTGGGTTCGATCATGTCGTATTTGTGCATGAGGGGTTCTCAATTGGGGCAAGTATTCGACACTAACTTAATCGATTTGTGTCAAGGGCCCCCTAAACGGCCCAGCAGATCAAACAGAATGGGCCAAGGACATCTTTGACACGGACAAGAACGGCTCGCTGGTTGGGTGCTCAGAGAGCTACTGCCAAAGGGCTTGCACAGAGAGGATTATGGGTTAGTTTTATTGAACTTTAAGCGGGGCTTAATTCCTTAGCCCTAAACTTGCCTCTGTGCTAAGACCCGAAACCCAAAACCCCTAAACCCTAAACCTCCAGGGAGCCCTAAACTTGTGTGCTAAGCCCGAGGGGCAGCCCTAAACTCGTGCGGAGGACATGGTGGAGACCTGGGCTGCGCTGTATCACCTCGGGCTGCGCGGGATCTCCGCCGACCAGGCTGTCCGAGCGGAGTTGTTGTTTGCTTGATGGCTGAGGGCTCTGTGCAAAGAGAGAGTACGTACATACATGTATGTATGTGTACATATATATATATATATACTCTCCCTCTCTCTCTCCCTCTCTCTCTCTCTCTCTCTCGCTCTCGCTCTCGCTCTCGCTCTCGCTCTCGCTCTCTCTCTCTCTCTCTCTCTCTCTCTCTCTCTCTCTCTCTCTCTCTCTCTCTCTCTCTCTCTCTCTCTCTCTCTCTCTCTCTCTCTCTCCCTCCTCCTTTCTTCCCCATATATGTACATTCGTAGTACATATACATAAATATGTAGATACATGTAGGCCTGCTTGTTCTGCATACATAATTACATGTCAGTGTATAGATACACAACAACATCTATGTACGAGTCTGGGACTTCAGAGGTGAGAGGTGGTTAGAACCTCCGGGCTTCGCTTGCGAAGATGCGTGTAGTGTTACTACATGGAGCTGATAAGTCAGGTGCATTAATGATTCGGCGTTATATATCATAGCGTCTATGTATGGTGTTCCAAGTAGATTGTTCTTGCAGCTAGAACAGCGTCTGACGGCGGGGCAGACCTACAGAGCATCAAGATTGGCGTTTGGACCCGATCTATCTATCCATGTAAAGTATCTGTCTGTCTACCTACAAATCTAACTATCTACACCATGCTGCACATGCACGATGAAGATCCTGAGTCGTATGACACTCTTCGACTTTGTGATCGGGTGCCTAAGCAGAAAAAGAAGAAGCGCCACCATCCCTTCAAATCCCATGCTGCGAGCCTTTACAGCCCTAAACCCAGACCAAAACGCTAAACCCTAGAGCTCGCAACCCCAAAATCCGTAAACGCTAAACCCCAAGAGCGTAGAAGCAACCTGAGTGCTCAACAGCGTGACTCCCGAAATCATGCATACGCAGACGTGCGTTCACACTCCAGGAATACTGGTACCTCCTCCAAAAAGCCAAATCGTTGTGGCAGGTGGTCCGGTTCTTCGATCTCATGGATGAAGCGAAGGTTGGGAAAGGGGCTGGGGTCATTAGGGTATGGGAATTTTTCGTAAACCTAGACCCAAGCCGTAAACTCTGTGGCTTAAGGCGTCTAGCCGCGAGTTTGGGATCTATGCTGCTGCTAGGGTCTTGTAAGTCCAGTGCCGTTGGAATCCAAGGCGCTCCGGCGCTCAATCGAGAGTTGATCCCTGTTTGGGGTCCACTGCCTTCGCAATTCACAGCGAGGTATCACGATCGCAGGAGAGTCCGTTTTCGGTGCCTCCAGGAGAAGTTGACGGAGCATTCAGGGTTTATCACTGCCCGTCTCACAACGGGACTCAGATGCGGATCACTGCAACGGCGTCACACATGTCGGTTTAACAGCTTATAGCATTGCAAAGCGGCTGCATTCGCAAAAAAGCATATGCCCACATTAAACCTTTGTACTCGTCGAAGCGTCATGGTCTTGCGCGCGAGAGCTGACGCGGCAGTTCCAGCGATCTCGGTGCAAAGGCTTCCTTGCGGCGACAGGGGATCACAATGTTCGCCAAAAGCCGTCCTCGGTTCAAGGTTCAAGGGTACTCAAAAGTAGGGCTGCATCTCCAAATCGAGCCCCTGCAAATTACAGCAGTGAAGTTCAACACTAAGCCTGGTTGGCTGACACACTTCGCTGGTCAAGTCGCTCTAAGACGAAACGCCTGACTATCCATGAACCTGCAAGTATGGAACACTATCCCAAAGCGGCGACAGACATCCTGATCCCGTATAAAGGACAACGACTTAGGTGGCTCCACCCACGCAGCACAGGTGGGCCGAGTGGGCTTCCGCGAGTTTCACAACTTTGTGCAGGCTGCCGTGGAGGAGCAGCAATAAGTTGTGCCAAATCAGTGATGTTCACGAGTTGTGCATACGCCTCGAACCCTTGGTGGCTTGGTGTTGGCAGCTCGGCTGCGCAGGAACGGACACAACATCACCCGCTCTTGTCACGTGCACACTCGCCAAGTACTCCTGAGGCCGTGGGACGGAACATGGGCAGAACGGTCTGTCGCAGGGAGCGTAACTCGAACTGTAATCAATCGTACTGAGACTGATTGCTTCTCTTGCTCCAGTGCTCTTGGATTGTTCCTGCTGCTTTCGAATGGCGTACCTCGATCATGTCAAAGTTTTTTGCCCCGTCTCAGACTGCCACGCTGCCGCCCCAAGCGCCTTTGATCCTACGACGTGGCTGAGCTGCATTCGGTAGCCTTTGTTGATGCCTTACATCTCGTCGAGGAGCTCTAAGTTCGGGGCCGCGAGGGATGGTTACGGCCGTTACAACGGCTGAAATGGCCAAGGGTGCTGCATCAGTGTCCAGGACTACACAGGATCACACAGGAAAGACAGCACACGCTGCGGTTCTCATGCTGCATGCATTGGCCTTGGCAAGATTGAAGTTTCCACTCTCCGTCCCGGTCCCAACTGCTGAATTTGACGAAGGATGCAAGATTGAAGTTAGAAGCGTGAGGGGATGCAAAGGTGATCGTAGCAGTTATTAGCAGTAGTGGTACTCTTCGTCGTCGAGTCTCGCCAGTCCTGGTACTGCACCGGTGGTGCTAGGGGTAGCGGTAGTGGCAGCAGTAGTGGCACCAGGATCACTGCCAATACCTCTTTTCTTTTCTGGTAGAAATAAACCAGGATTACCGCCGAAATCTACCAACCTACGACGACGAGTGCGATACAATTAATTAATTAAACTACTGCCACTGGTGCTGCTATTCCCTGCTACTGCTGCATTGCTGCTGCGTTGCTGCTGCTGCTGCTGCTGCTGCTGCTGCTCCTGCTCCTGCTCCTGCTCCTGCTGCTACTGCTGCCTACTACTGCTACTACTTCTCCTGCTTCTACTACTGCTTCTGCTACGGCTACTACTACTACTACTACTACTACTACTACTACTACTACTACTACTACTACTACAACTACTATCACTGCCATCACTGCCAGTATGACTTTCCATAAAATCTGCGCTTGAGGCGTTCTCTCCGCTGAGACGCCAAGCGCAAGCCCTGTGCCGCTGTTCCGCCAGACCTCGCCGGTGTCGCCAAGTGTTCCAGAGGCATTTGGGTGCCGAAAGAAAGGGAAGTCTCGATGGTCGAAGCATTTGTGGGAAGCCCACTTCTACGCTACGAACGATGCTGGTTCAGTTACACATACCCCTACACTAGCATTCAGACCTTGGAGTGGCATGTCATTCATTGCCGTGCAGCATGCTCTCGCATTAGAGCTGTTCATTTCTGGCTTGGCTGTGGGAGTTCGAGATCTGGCAGGCTGGGCTAGTCCTTCCTGAATTCTCTTTGAATGGGCTGACCTGGCTGGCTGACATGGGATGCGAGAAGCAATTCCATGACTGTTTGAGCTGCAAGGCTCATGTTCGACACAGCGTTGATATGGCAATAGCATGTTTGTTGTCATGGAGTAGGTGGCTTTTGCTGGCGGAATTCATCCTAGGCTGAACTTGTGTGACTACTTCGGAATATTTGTTTATGAGATTATCTTGGAGTGCGGGTTGTGTCAGTTCTTCCGCGGGGCTTTCTTTTGCCGAAGTATTGGCCTTGCAATCAAGACATGGCTGGACAATTTATCTGCCCGCGCAGGGCAACGTGCTGACAATTCCCCTGCAGCCGCCGGACCTCGCGTGGCTTGGATACAGTTGTTCCCCTTGAGGTCCAGCTTAGGCCCGTGCTCCAGCAGGGCAATGCTCAAGCTAGTTAAACCACAAGGTTATAAGCCAGTAAGACGGCAACAAACACGATGGCGGAAGTGACAGTGGAAGTAGCTGTATGCACAGTAGCGGCTGTGGTAGTAGTGTCTGCGGTCCGAACCATCGTAGTAGCGACATCGCTGCAAATCATATGTTTACTCGTAAGAATACGAAGAGGAATCACACGAATACTACTGGTATCATTACGAACTGTGTACCAGGGTGCACATCTGTCCTTTCCTATGGCCCTTCTCTTACCAGCACAGATACTCCGTGTCTGCATTTGTGAATTAGGCAGCATAGGGCAGTCAAGACGACAACCCAGGCCTCACTGCATGTCCGCTCCATTCTCTACCCTCGCTACAACCTGCTTTGCATTTAAGTTCTGCCGTACCTTGAGATGACTGGGCTGAGTGTTCTGCACCTAGCTCCTTGGTTGGACTTGTTGAGGCCAACACAGCATCCAATAATGTTCACTCCTGTGGAACACAGGTGGCAGGCCTGCGCGACCGTCCAACATCACCCACAATCAAGAGGGCGTCTCCCAAAGCTTGAATGTCCACATTCGGAGAGATTTTTATTACAGTGAGGGTGCTAAGACAGACTACTCTGAACTCGAAACCTGGGCCCTGTGCTGTCAACTCCTCTTGTCAACCCTATCCCCACCCTTAAACATAAACCCCCAAACTTAAAACTGTATATCCCCAAACTCTAAACCCTAAGCCCTGAACCCCAGACTCTGCAGCACTACAGTGTCCAGGCCCTAAAATGAGGGGTACCTTCTTTTGGGGTCCTTATAATAAGGATCCTACTATTTAGGGTACTGTCTTAGGGGCAGTACAGTAGAAGCCAGAAAGTTGGAATATCATTATCGTAACCCCTTTAAGGTAAATTATAGGGGATCCTACCATTAATCCATATTCCAACTTTCTGGAGTTACCTTTAGGCCCTGAGATCCCCAGGCGCCTTTCCTCCGGGGTGCCCGGGCCGGCCCTTCAGCGAGGCCTGTGCTGCTTGCTTCCACGAAACCCTAATCCCGAAACCCTAATCCCGAAACCCTAAACCTTTAAGAAAAAAACCCTAAACCCTAAACCCGAAACATCCCGAAACCCTAAACCCACGGTCCAGCTGCAGGGTGAAGATGAGGTCACGGAGGGGTAAGATCGTATGAGATGGTTTGAGATACTGTGGTGGTCTGTTAGATTGTTGAAATACAGTAAAGTGTGAGTTTGGATATAGTATTGTGTGATGGGATGGTGATGGTGGTAGCGGTGGTGGTTGGTGGTGACGGGGTACAGCTTGCGTGCTCTCGGCCGGGTACGATTATTGATCTAATTGCTCTGTCGAAGATACCTGTGCTGCCTTTCTCTTCGCTGGAAGTCGTGGCCGTGATGCAAAAACCTCGATCTGACTGTACAGGGTTTCTTTCCGATAGGAGAAAGCCGTCGGAGGTCGCAGTCCAGGAAGTGTAAGCCTTCAGCTTCTGGCAGTTCCTTCAACAAGAGCTGACTTCATGAGAGCGACGAAGAAGAGAGCAATAACATAGGACAAGCAGAAGAGAAAACGACTGCATGCGTTTTGGAGTTGGTTCGCCGGGTGTCGCAGTGTTTGCGAAAAATTGGCTGGCTCGCAAACTTGACCTGGTGCCGGAAGAGGGGAGAGAAGCGTGTGGTTAGAGCCTGAAGACAGCGCATCTTTGCCTGGTCCTGCTCCTGTCGGGGTGTGATTGGGATGTTCGTATATAGCGCATTGTAAGCTTATGACTAGTGTGTCCTTCCACCGTTAGGCAGTCATGCATGGACGTCAGGAGGAACGGTCTCTGCGACGCCACCGCAGCTCGGGCGACACACATCCTTCCAGGCAGCCAGCCCGACCAAGTCTTTGTCCACAAGAGCATCGCTCTACCATGTCTTGTAGGCTAAAGTCCCCCATGTACAGATGCGGACAAGATGCTGCAATATGATATAAGATCATTAGCAAACATGTCATTTGTCCATTGTATGAATCTGCTTGCAGAGGCGCCAGCTCTAGCTAAGAAAGTTGGCGTCGCGAGATTCACAGATATGCACGTGGTCTCAGAAGACTCGTCTTTGAGACTTAGTACGGTCCTGCAACGTTCCTCCTTCTTTAGGGAGACAGCCAAACATCGAAAGCATTCAGCCCCCGCGAACCTCCTCAAACTGCAGAGGTCAGGGACTGTGCTCCGAACCCTAAACTAGCTCTAAAGTCTGGGCTTTGACTATGATTCTTTCAGGCAACCTCGCTGCTGTTTGCGGAGCCTCGTTTCAAACAGGCCCGGAACCTCGTGCTCACAGAGTATAGGCCTTTAAGAAGTTCATGGTTTGGTGGAAGGGGGTTTTGCGTCGAGCGTCCAGAGTTCCGTCTTGAGTTGCGGTCTATATGTAGGTGGTTGTCAAAATTATGGGCCTTTTTGGGTCCCTAATATAATACGGCACCTAATATTTAGGGTACCCAAAAAGGGACCATAATTTTGACAACCACCCAAACTACGAAGCTAAAGACGGGTGTGAACTTAATTGCAAACGAAAGCGTTCTATCACGCTCATGACCACGGCCACCACCATGCCCATTGGCATTGCCCTAACATTCACATCATCATTGCAATGCCGTCGGTAACAGAGTCACCGTCGTCATGTTCAGATTGAATCATGTTTCGCACTGTGATATGTTATGTAATGTCATACTATGTTATGGTATGTTACACTGCTATGTTGTGATATGATGTGATAGGGTTTGATATACTATGTCATGGTACATCACCAGACGTGTTGTGCCATTGTACCTTGCTATATAACTACATGTTTGTAATTTTTGTTCTGCTTCGTACGATTGTACATTATTATACTCCTTCATATTATACTGTAATATGCCGTTATACTATGCATGAATCTATGTACAGTGCATACATGCATGCAAGACGTATACACACATAACTCAGCAAGAAAGCTCTCCTCGACAATCGATCGTCCAGGAGCTGGAATTGGCCAAAAAGGCCTTCGCCGAGCGGGTTCGAAGTACCGAGGCCGGGTGGGTGGAATAGGCGGCTTCGAGCCGTGAGGGTTTGGCGTTCAAGGGTTCAGGGGTTTGGTTCAGAGTTTAGGGTCAGGCTGTATCATGGACGCCTGGTGGGTTCGGTTGAGTTGCAGAGTTGAAGGTGCGGGACTGTGCGATGTTCAGGTAGGGTATAGTGTGGGAAGTGTGTGGGGTTGGAGCGGTGTTTTGAAGTCGTGATTGTCGGGCTGCGGCTACGAAATCGAGTCTGCAGACGGCTCATAGTCACCAGTCATAAGCGTTCTTTAGACCCTCCCAGGCTTCGCATACAGTGCATAAATCTCAGCAATCTTACAGCGCTGTCATCGTCGCTACAAAGGGTCCCGCAGATGTCCCGCCTTCCCGTGATCGCTGTCCGGTTGACCTGACGTCAGGAAGCGCATGCGCAGAGGTACACGGAAGAAATACGAGCGATCGAGGCCCTGCTGTCTCGGTTGAGTTCTACTCCTTTCCAGTATCTGCAGCTCTTTGCTAGAGTGTCTGTTGCGACGAGGTGTTTGGAGCGTGCAGGTGTGAGGGCATAAGGAAACCCCAAAACCCTAAGCCCAAACCCGTAGTTCTTGAGGAGAAGCAGGATGCCGAGGAAGAGCGCACCCTTGGCCCCAACCCCACGCTCTCCGAGGTGGGCTGGGAGATGGGAAAAGGGGGGCGAGAACTTTCGCAAAAGCCGTAACGTTAACTCCTGCATTCGGACTCTTATTCCGGAGCCCGAACTGTAGTAGTTATAGCAGGTTTTTATTCAGGCTTCAATCTAAATCTAATCAAAAATATGACTGTAAAGATAAGTATGCATATGTACAAATGTATATATATATAAAGATATACATATATATATATATATACATATATTTATATATATATATATATATATGTGTGTGCACATGTGCATCATGTGCGCAGATTGTGTTTGTTTACTACAGTATGTAAAGTAAGACTATATGTCTGCGTGTATGAAGTATGCATTCATGTAACTCTGTAGGTGTGTAGCTCTATGTTTAGAAATTATGTGTTTGTCTCTGTGTGTCTGCCTGTCCGTCCGTCTGTATGTATGAATGGATGTATCCTAGTCTGCATGTAGCTACGTATGCATGCACAGTCGTTTGTGTATACATAAACAAACAGGTACTCAAGCTGTCTATCTATCTCTATATATATATATATGTAGACATATATATATATATATAGATATGTATATGTCAGTATGTATGTATGTACACATAAAGCTAGACCAAATGACGTGGGATAGATGCCTGCAACATTCATGGTACTCGGATGTCAGGGCCTGCTTTTGACCGCAGCAACATGCACCTAGGACCAAATTTCAGCCTGTGGCTGACGCACAAGAACCGGTGGTGGTTGTCGCGGTGAACAGTTGCAGTGGTAGTAGCAGCAGCAGTGGCAGCAGAAGGAGTAGTGGTCGTAGCAGCAATAGTCTATAGTCGTGGGCAGTGGGCGTCGTCGTCGTCGTCCGGTATTCGTCGTTGGATTGTGCTAGTGGCAGTGGCAGTGCCCCGAAACATCGAATGCATGCACTTAGTGCGCGCCAGAACCGAAAGATGTTTAGTACATTTCCGCAATCCTTCGTCGGTCAAGCGATTGTGGCGGAGGCCGGCACTGGGGCAGAATGGAGTTTCCAGCGCTCGCGGCTTCCGCACGGGGCCTTCACCACACCGCCCCAACGCGCTGGCCTTAGGACGATTTTGGGACGAGGGCCGAGTGGCGTTTTCTTAACCAAGTGTGTGGATACATACTCATTCCCAGCTCAGTCCTAGCTTGCCAGGTAGGGAGTATGGTTTAGTCGGTGTTCATGCTAGGTGAGGTTTTCGTGCCTGTTACTTTTCTTACTATTACTGCTATTACGTCAGTAAAACTATTACGTATTATTACACCTTTTTGTGGTGGTGTCTGTGGTAATTATAGTATCACTTGTACTATTGTGTTTACTATTTGCTGCTGTTTGTTATTTTCTTCGGCACGCCTGTGTTGTGTTTGCGCCGCTTGCCTGGGCAACCCGTTCATGGTCAAATCTTAGTGGCATACAGTTTTGCATCAAGGAGTCGTACTGTACCAGCGTCGAACGCTTCTGAGCTTAATCTAGCTTTTGCGGTGTCAGGTCAGATCTTCACCCTTAGCCCTGAACCCTAGATGACCTACTGTAGGCCCAAAACCCCAAACCGTCCCGAGCTCCCAACCCCCTCGAAATGCCAGCCATTACCCTTCGAAAAGGTTTCGATTTCGAGATCGACCCGGACTCCTTGGTTCCTGGGCGGAAGCGCTGCATCCTGCAGGTGCGACCCAGGGTTTGGCATTCTGACTCTACTGTACATCGAAATCATAGAACCATAAAGCAGCTGCATATTGCAATGGCTTTTGCGCAAGGAATTAGAATGATCATCGGAATCGTTTGTTTACGGCTGTGGTTGCTGCTGCGATGGTGACGATGATTACTCTTACTTTGCGGGCGGCGCTAGGCCTATCCACTGCGGGGGTCCTCGCTAGCAGAGAATACTGCGCAGAGAACTACGGAGCATAGGGTATCCGAAGACGACGAATGAACGGAATCAGTGAACCAGCGTACCAGCAATGCTGGCTAGGTTGTGGAGTAGCGGCTGTGACAAGGATGCAAGCTTCCAGTGCAGCGTGCGGCCACAGAGGTTGTCCACGTTTTGCGGATAATTTCAAGCTCTTTCCCCTTTTTAAAGAGCACAGTCGTTCCGTTCCTAGTCTTATACGTCCCAAAGGCTTGAAGCCCATTCAGCCCCATGTTAAGTACCGACAAGAGCGTCGCAACTAGATGAAACTATGCTTACAATGTTTATCATAACTCGGCATACGTAGCTTCAAATGAGAAACCCTAAACCCTAAACCCCTCAAACCCAAAATCCTAAACCCCAAAACCCCTGAACCCCTAAACCCTAAAGCCCTTAAACCCCTAAGCCCGAGGGTGCGTGCTCCTGAGGCTGGCTGCTCGCTCTCTCTGCCACTCCCGGGGGGCCTTGCCAGCCTAGGGGGGCTGCGACCTGCCTTGGAGGCCGGTGCTTTTTGGGGTTTACCTGTAGTCTCAATGGTAGATCTGTTTTTGGTTAGCCAGTTTTATGGTTAGGATCCCATAGTAGAGATTTTGGTCAACCATAAAGAGGAGCTACAATGGAGACTATAGGTGGGGTATGGTGGGGTTTAGGGCCAGGATCGGCTTGGGAGTAAAGTCTGAGGGCTACAGGGCCTTCAGCTCTCGGCTTCAGGCTCAGGGCTTGGGATGATGATGATGGTGAAAACGAACCAAAAGTTCTTACTCGCATTTTTTGACCTTTGAGAACCGATGGAGCGCCATGATTTTGAAACAGTTGTAACGTAGCAGGGCGACGTCCAAACAGCTGGGAGACCTTGATGACACTGCGGAAACTTTGGGCGCTAAAGGACATCAGGTCTCAGCAGCACAAGGCCGTGAGTGGAAGGGCAAGCCCAATCAAGCTTCGCTGTGAGAGCAACATCCAGCGGCCCGCCAGCAGAATTTAGATGCACTCTCAAGACTCTCAAGGTCGTGAATCTAGGTGCCCAATATAGTACGTTTGAAGTGCACTGCTGGTCTTGGATCAGGAATACAGCCTCACCATCTTCTTTCAATTGCCGCCGGACTTCGCATGGCACGTGTTCTTCGAGAAGTGACTTCGCACTAGGGTTTCTGTACTTTGGAGGGACAGCGGCCGTCAAAGAGAAGGGGTGCAACAAGTCATTGGGA